>JBBPJJ010000042.1:15248-28608 GCA_038088635.1 Veloboletus limbatus
AAGCCGAGAACCTGAAACATTGACAGGTTGCACGATTGAGTAGACCTGAAAATTATGGACAAGACAGGGGTCCCAAATTTAGTTGTGAAGAAAGAACATAGGTCTACACTGCTAATGATGTTTCCATAGGTATGACTATAAGTAGGATATCGTGCACGTTGTGCTCAGAATTTCCTCCCTCTATCTTCCAGCACATCTGCATTTGCCTCTTGGACATGCAAGTCTTCTCGTATTAGATGCTCCACCTCTGAGTACTGAACCAGGGTTCCCACCAAAGCGTTCGCCTTTCCAGTAAACACGTCTGTGTATTCGATGATGGACACGCCAGTGTTTAGGCAGTGACCAATTTCCACGCCCTCGCCATAAGTCACTAGTCCGTTTGCTCGCAACGCGGAAAGCAGGACCGCAATCCAGGCACCATGAGAGACCACGAGGATGTTATGCGGCTGTTCCATGGGGAGTCCTGCTTCAAGCGCTGAAATCATGTAATCCACGATCGATCTCAGATACCAGGCTAGACACCTCGCAGCAAAGTTGACTGTTGTCTCCACTGATGGCGCTGGTTTCTTTGAACGTGAAAGTTTCCCCTGCAATTCGCCCATATACTACTGCGCCAATACAGTAATCGAGGACGTACGATGAGCTCGAACCACACGGAGGGGATGTTACTTTGCTTACTCGTTCACGGATCAATTCGTCCCGCTCCAAAACAGTATCCGGGTGATACTGGAGGATGCACTCGGCGGTCTGGAAATGGTTCAATCAGTCCTGGAAGTCGAGAAACCAGTGATCCTACTACCATGGATGCCCGTTGGAGATCGCTGCTGAATGCTCTTACCAACGGGATGTCCTTTAGAGCCTCAGCCACCAACATCGCTTGTCTTAAACCGGTTTCGTTGAGCGGGACGTCTAATTGACCCTGTATTCTGCGCATTTTGTTCCATTCTGTTTCACCGTGTCGCACGATGTACATACGGAATTGAGCCGGCATCGGAATGGAGTGGAGTGGAGCAAAGGTAGGCACGTGAGAGTTTCACGAGTATAACGTCCAAAGTAAGCCGCTAACCAGTCTGGTGCCGATATCAGCTGGCTGAGCATTTCCGTCCGCCCTCCCATGGTGAGATGTCATAGCAAGTCACAGCTACCCAGAAAAACTTGGTTCGGCTGTGTATACTGCGATGGAGCACCGGCACTAGCCATTACAAGGCTAGCGAGTTAATTTCCTGAATAATGTCGCTAATCCTCCTATCACCAAACCTAGACTCAATCGTGCTCATAACCTCCTTCAATTCCATCGGTTTCAGTGCCGTGCCCCGATCTCGGGCTTCATAGAGCTGATCGAGGTCCAATGGAGAAATTACACAGCACATGAGTCAAAATGCATGCTCACAATGTTTCCGAGCGCGACAGAGGCTCGATAAGCTACTTCAGGATCCTCCTTTTCCAATTTGAGCACCTGCAACGAGTTAGGAGAACAATTTCGCATGAGATGAATCCAACCTTGAAGACAAGAGAGAGGCACTGATCGCGCGTCACCATGTTAGCAGGTGTCTTCAAGTGAATGCACGAGAAGCTAGGAAGTATTCTAGAATCACAATTCTAATTTCCGTGTGACGAAGACTCACTTGAATAATACCGACACCAGCGCTACGCGTTGTGGTTTCGAAAGGAGATGATATGGTGTTTGATTCAGTGCCTCGAAGATCTGCTGGACTGGTCAAGAAGACACTGAAAGAAATGGGGATCCACTCCACCTGCTGAACCCACTGTCCCTCGTTCACCGAAGCGTCCTCTTGAAAACAGTTGGTGAGGGTGCGCAATAGAAGTAGTACATTGACCTCCTGCGGCTTCAACATCGAACTTTCGTGTGATATAACAGACGACCAATCTGATGCATTAAATAGGCGATCAAAGAATGTTTCGCGATTTCCAAGGGCTGCTGGTGCGTTTGCGCGGTACGCAACCACCAAACGACAGAGATCCATCACTGCCATCGGTATGTCATTGTAGATGGTCTCCAACTCTTCAGAGTACTAGCACGCACCAGGGAACCTCTGAGCAGTTGGCCAGCGATCCAGGATCGATACGATTGCCTTGATATGCGGTCCACTCGGAGTAACAGAAGTAAGGGGTGCCGCGCTTGAACTAACTTGGGAAAGGAAGGTGAACACTTCCTCGATCAACACTTGTTCCTCGGGATGCATTGCGCAGGTTGCGGTTGTCTACAAAGGAAGCGATTGTGATTACATTGAAAAGAAGGTAGTAGTTGCAAGGCTCACGATTTCATTGCGGAGACTATCATCGAATTGATATAGCTTGGCCCGCATGGCTGAAATATTGGATTGCTTGAAAAACACATGAATTTTCTATACGTAGGACTCAGTGTGTAGTAAACTCGGGAGGTAACGAAACGAACAAAGGGGAGGATCTTCGTCTGTGGGGTCTGGGCATCTGGAGGGGGCGATGCTGGACGTAGGGTACCAGAGTAACGAGATGCACCAGTGTAAGGATCTACATGTGTAGATGTAGGCACAGTCGGAAGTAGCTGACTTGTCGAAGGCTGATATCTCGACGCTCCTGTGTGGATCAACGGATGGTTAACTTGTCAGGCCTGCGCATTTCGGGGCTGACCTGTGTATGGATCTACGTAATTGTTATCATTCCCCAGGTGCACTCCCGCGGTATTCTTCTCAATGAACCTTACGACTTCATCTATATAATTCATCGAAATATCATTTAGCTGCAGAAAGCGTTGGGCAGCCATGTAAGGATTTTCTAGGGATTATGAGCAAAAACCTGAAGGATGTATCACAAGGTCAACTCACCGGAGACGTTGTAAGGGAGTTTCAGTGGGGGTGCACCCTCTTGTACATCTACGTCGAACACGTAGTCATATTCCTTACCATGATAGAGTTGTTTACGTCCAGAACCAACAGCATCAACGACTTCACCGATCTTTTGCCAGCTGGAAGAGACAGAATCCCACTGTCAGCAGTTAAGCTAGGCTTGTCAAAGTCGGTCAATTAAGTAAAACTCACCTGGTGTGCTTCCACTGTATCCCCGATTCGAACCATCTTTACCTCTCCAGCCTTTTTTCCTGGTTTAGCTCTTCAGTAAATTGGGACGGAGAGCTGTTGAACAAACTACCTGGAGCAACCAGGACTTCCGGGCCCGGCAAGTCAGCCTTTTTTACATCACCGACTTGTTGCGATGGGAGTGCCTGGTTAGAAACTCGGTCCTCGAATGCTTTCCGATCGACTTCGCTGGCCCAGCGATCTTCCGAGTTACTGAACACTCGAACGATACCATCGCTGCATCCACTAACAATATCATTATTGGGCATGGTGGACACAGACCACACAGATATGGCAGGATGTATTATGGCTTGCGTACATTCACCGTCTAGAATCGTCATGTCAATGTGCAAGCCTTTTAAGTCAGAGGAAGTGCACCATACCACGCCATACCCGTACTGAGCGGTCCTCGCCAGCGGAGACCAGGTCTCCATTGGGCAAAACCGATACGCTGTATACGAACGAAGTATGCCCAGACAACGTGTAAATCAGGTCTCCGCCCATCGTCCATACCCGAACTTCGCTTAAGATCACTTTTGATATGCGTCTCAAAGCAAGATATGCACTGGTCTCACCTGTCATTGGAACAAGATGCAAAACCGAAATCAGGTACTAATGCTAAACCACGGACAGCATCTTGATGGCCTTCGTAAGTTCGTATCACTTTGTTCCGCATCCAACGCTTGATGGTCTTATCCGCAGATGCTACAGCAATGTCAGAAGCGCCAGCAACGAAACAAAAACCCCACAAACCCGTCAAGAACTGCGAGTCCTCCAAAGCGAGTACAGCCCAGACAGACTGCTGGTGTCCCTTGAGATCGTATTGATGTGTGAAGTCTTTCCAGACTTTGGCAGTCCTGTCTCTTCGCATTTATTTATTCCCGTGTATAAGACGGGATGCCACTCACTTGTCCCATGAACCGGAAACAATAACACCAGCTGGGCCAACATGGATGGCACATACATTGTCTGTGTGTCCGACTAGAGTATATTCTGGGTCTTCTTTGTTGGGTGAGTCTAGCACAAATATATTGATAACCATATCTTGACCCCCGACTACAGCGTAGCCTGGCACCGACGTGAAAGCGTGTTTCCATCACTCCGTTTCTTCCAGGCAGAGACGAAGAAGGCTCTGACCTTCTGGGGCGTCCGTGGTAGGGGGAAGATACCCCACTGCGTTGACGAATTTAGACCCTGATCGGAGGGTGATAGTTGGAGAGAACGATGAAGGCGACTCTCTAAGCCATGATATCGTAGTTGAATCGCGCGAAGCGGACAGAATCAGATTGTTTGTTGGTGATACCACCGCACGGACCTGTGAGTGTCAAGCAGGTCTTCATTGGTGATCTAGATAAGTTTGGGTGGATGTGTACATACATCGGAGGAGTGGTTCGATAATGTCGCTGAAAGTCTGTAAGGCATCTATGGTTGTCACAAAGAGATGCGGCACATTGATAGCCAGAGGGCGGCTTCACTCCTAGTATTTACTGTTGCTTGTACACGGAATCGCATTGGGTAATCTACAACGTCGGGAGATAAGCAGTCAAGTCAAGAAACAAGCTATGAGACGGTTCGCATTGAGCCGCAAGGAGTGACAAACTAGCAGGTAGGGAACATGCAGTGAGCATTATTGACTTCGGAAAGGCATCTATTTCAGCTGGGACGCATGATACACACATATTTTCAGGCAAAATTAACCGGAAGACAATGGAATGTCACCATCCTAACGATCCTACGGCCATAGTCAGAGCAGCAGGAAGATACGGAGGTGTATGCTATGCCGTGCGCCATTATTTCATCTCCTGCGAGGGCCTCCCGATGCAGATGGTCGTCCGTAGAGGATCGATCACGACCAGTTGCCAAACCGTGAGGGGTTTGAATAAAAATTTGAATAGTACGACACGAGTGACGGTATTTCACACTTTAGGGCCGACATTTTCATCTCGAATAGGTGCCGCGTTATCGTCCAAAAACCTGATCAGGCAAGGCTGGATGTCGGCAGTTGTACGTAGAACAAATTTATAGGTATGTACCTGTACAATTATCATTACAAGTGAGGGCAGAATACATCGCCATTCGTGGGGGGAGGAAGTACATTTTTCAATCACAAAGGTCCACGGCCGTTCCGATGGAGACCTTCATCCTTTTGGTCGTTTTGTTGGAATCGCCCATGGCTTTACGTTTTGAGTTTGCGTCCGAATGAGAATGGGCAAGGGTAAGTGTAAGGAAGTTCTGAGTTGGTTCTTGCGTTTGTGAGTCGGGTTCCAACGCTTCGCTCGATAATCCCCCGTTCTGTTCCGAACCAGCGCGGAGCTTCGCCAATATATTGCTGCTCGAAAGGCTCAGCCCAACAGAATTGGTATACCGGAACATTCAGAATGCTTACGTGTTTCCAGCCGCGGGACGAGAATCAGCAATCTTAAAAATACGGGACAGCTCACGCTAATGGATGACGCGAATGGAGGTACTGACTCCATTTGTTAGACCCAGAAGACGACTCTCCACCTGGGGTTCTGCGTGAAAATAGTCGCGATATGCCTTGCTTTTCTTGGATGAATGCAGGAATACGTATTTCGTCTTGTGTAGTTCGTTTTGTGCTTTCTTCCCTTTACTTTTCGTTAATTTCTTGCCTTTCCTTGTATGAGCCCTTATGGAACCGAGGCCCTCGGATACCGCATTCTCTGTTGTGATAAATTCTATTGTGGAAAGTCAGGCCTCTTGGCAACGACGGAATAAAATATAGTTAACCCTCATCCTCTAGTCTCATGAGTAACTGGCTGACTAGGGTAGCAGCGCAGCCTAAGAATAACAATGAGCAGCCGACCTCGATGAAAATGTCTACGAACCGATTTGTTCTCTGAACTGCATGGCAGTAGAAGGTCTGTAGACTTCGAATATCTTGATCGCACGTCTAAGACGGCTCGTAATAAATATATCATCACCATAAACATAGGTTCAGAGCACCTGAATAACGCGAGATCCTTGAATCGGCCAATCGTATCAGCACGTGTCTTTCCGGATATCATATCCCATTCGGGGGACTGCCGGAAGCGACAGTCAAAGCATACAAATTGTGATGGAAGACGTTTGTCTTGCGGGCCATGATACCTAGGCATGCTTCAATCAAGGGGCCGATCCGTCTTATAATCAAAACTCACCCCATGCACCTGGGGAGATTGAGTTACAAATTCATACGAACAAGAGGACTTCTGACCAGATATGACGCCATTTGTTGCAGCCACCTTCACAAAGAATCAAGGAATCGTCAACCTAGGTGAAGTCTTTCAGCCAAGCGGCTTAAGTGTCATCAAAAATCATGGATGACCATTGTACCACAATCACAATCAACACGATCATCATCTTCCATCGCATCGGCAGTTCTTGTCGCCTTCACGGTTCGCCCATATAATTCAGGAGTATCCTGCTCTACGGAAATGTGACTCTCAATGTCTAGGGTCATATCAGGACCTGCGAAATTCATGATGAGTGCCTAACAAACTTGGGTTTAGTCTGGCCTGATTTATCTCGCCTTTTCGGAATTTTTCTCGGAGAACGCAAGTATCGATTTGTTGAGTCGAGAGAAAAGAATCGGGATAATCGTGTATGTCCGATGGAGGCAGTGAAAGAACGCGTGGCAAACTTGGCAAAGGTAATGGTGATTGCATGTCAATTTCTTGGGTCGCGGGGACCACCTGTGTCTCTCCAACATCTGAAGGAACTATCTAATAGAACTGAGATTCAGTGTTGCAGATCGAAGTAATCAGCAAGAGCTCACGAGATGTCCAACATGCGTTGGCGTGGGGTCTGGATGTCCCCCGTATTCGACTACATTGTTGCCCTTGCCATGATCTTCGTGTACTGGTATGGGCAATACTTTTCCATCATCTCCTCGTACTCCAATGGGAACCACAGCACCGTTGGCATTGCACCTGGCTAAAATGATGCCTTCATCGGAGATATCTTCTCCCGGAGCATCCTCATCCGCATCTGCGTCTGCATCCCAAACAACGTTTCTCTGCAATGCGTCTTTCCTCTGCAGCTCTGCATCCTCAACTCGAAGTCGAGCTTCTTCGACAGGAGTCAGCTTTGTTGGACAGCGAGTAGTGAGACCGGTAAATATGGCATTATTATCCTCAGTGGAGGACGGAAGAAAGGATGAAACAGAGACGACTTTCATGCTCACACTGGTAACCCCGTCAAAGGATACAAGGGTCTGTCGAACTGAAGACATACCCATGCCAACCAGTTTCTAGATTACCGATCCTTGTACTTTCTGGCATTTCAGCTGCTCTATGAGTTGTGAAGAACCATCTATTCGAATCGGCATCACCAGCTCGGAAATGTGGAGGTTGGTAGTCATCGGGGGTGTTGTCGTTGAAAAAAAGTTTGAAGTTCCCGTATCGACATTCTAGAACCCATCATTTCGGAAACAGCAAGTACATACGAAGGACCCACTTGGCAATGTCTCCATCTGTGATATAGTAGTGACCAACGTCTTAATCATCAACTGTAACCACAGGGTAAATTTGAGCCTGGAGGCGCAAATCAACGCAAGAAACATACCTTGAGGCTGCGCTTGACGTCACCAAGGGTGGGAAATTTTCCTCGCTTGAGCGCGTCGACGACGGGATCCCCATCCATGCGGTGCAGTGACATTCTGGACAGCTGATCTCCCAAAGACATGACGGGTACGACAGTGTCCGTATCCGCCACTTTATAGTACTTCATATATGTCAGCCCCGAATGGATAAAGATCGATATTGTTGTCTACCTGGAAATTGAAGGTGTAAGCCTCGACAATGCTGCGAGATATCGGTAAGCTGGATAATCATCAAGTCAAGACGATATTACTTGTTGGGGTCTTTGCTGTCCTATTGAACTGCTTCAACAATATCGCGTCAAAGAGGGTGAGTGACTTACCAAATATATGGCAAAGACGAAGCGGCGAAGGTACTGCTTCTCAATAGCCTCGAATATACCTTTTTCCTGGATGGAACATATGGTTGTTTGCGAAAAATGTATCTCGAGTAGCATATATGCGTACCAGATAGTCTAGAATCCTATCCCCTTCGTTGGTGAAACCTCGCTTTAGACTCATAATGGTCACGCCGCTGGATCTGGTCTGACTATCGAACGATCCAGCTGGCAAAGTTGACGGAAGTTGAGCAGACAAATGATCTACAGAATATCGTAAGCGATAGCCATCCTGTATAATCATTGCTTACATTCGGAGAAGTTCTCGTAAGGTAACAGACCCCTGAACAAACATCTGAGTCGGTTGGTGAAGTAGTAGTGATCAGGTACCTCAAGTACGCAATGCACCCCAACCCGGCTTTCAGAAGAGTCTCGACGCACCGCAAGCTAGTA
Organism: Veloboletus limbatus; assembly: GCA_038088635.1. Lineage (NCBI taxonomy): Eukaryota > Fungi > Basidiomycota > Agaricomycetes > Boletales > Boletaceae > Veloboletus > Veloboletus limbatus. The sequence goes on from JBBPJJ010000042.1 coordinate 23,690, forward strand.
GCACTGCTGAGTAACTGAAAGAACTTCGTCAGTCATGATAAGAGAAAGGTTTCTTCGAAGGCTTCACCTGGGCTTCACTAACAGTCGCTGTGGCTTGGGCCTGCATGACGAGAGGATTGGCGTTGAGCGAAAGAGCGAAAAAAAGGGATGATGATGATGAGCAAGGTCAGGAAGGGGTACAAGACTATATGCAGACGCGCTCGCGTTTTAAGCCTACAGGCAATCACGTGGCCCGGGACGAGTGTGATCCACGTGCCCCTCATGAACCGGAGAACAGATGCCAACTATAACAACATTTCTTAGCGCACAGCCGGCCCATGAACCGCCCTAGTCACGTCAAGGAGCGCGGCAGTCCGTAAACGGGCTTCATCGCATAGACGGTCGTTAGAAGCTTGAGAAAGCAAGTTGCTCCATAAGCTCTCGACAACATATAAAGGTTTTCATGATTGTCCTGTCCCTACCAACGAGATTATCCGAGTGTCAAAACCATCACTGCGAATGGGCATTTCTGGAGTGTAGAAGGGATTCTTCATAACTGCGTCCGCATAAGCCTCGTAAACCTTCTGCAAAACAGGCTCGGCAATGGTCTCCGATAGGGAGGTCAGAAGCACAAACTTGGTGCCTTGGCTGGAAGTTGGATCCTGCTCTACCATCCAACCAATGGGCAAGATATGCGCACCGGTTGATGTCAAGAAAATTGTTATCTTAAAGAATTCCCCCTCGATGACTTGTGCCCCAGAACTGGACCCGGTGGGTGAGAGCTTGCTTGTGATAGCATGAATACCGTGCAGCGTTCCGGCGAGTACGAGGTATTCATTAGAAGTGAGTTGTGTAAGGCCAGCTTAGAACATTCCCGATAGTCAAATCACCCCGGCGAGACTTCGATTGAGTACGAACCCGCAAAGTTGCGCTGATAGACAAGGCCACCAGCTTTATTGATCACCTGCAACACCAGGTCAGAATGAATGTCGTTCTCCTACTCTAGTCTTACCCAAAGCCCGAATATAGCCATGATGAGCGACGAATCAAGAAGAACACGTCGATGAAGCGGGTGGACATCTTCACACGACAATTATTCCTTAATCCGACTCGAGGTATGAGAGCTAGGCTCTCTCAGCTGGTCGGGCTCAGCGTCTTTGCCTTTCTGTCATGGATAACCCAGTCGAGCCAGCTCTCTAGACTAGGCCCGAGGGACCTGTCCCATCTCTCTACTGAACAAATACTTGCTTTGGCGAGTTCCGTAGACCCAGTCAAGAACATCGACACCGGAAATCCGGATTCCCACTTGTCAAAGCTCCTGATCCCTCGTCCTGGTGCATTATACACTCTGTCCGTTGATGCATAATTGTTCACCTCCACGCCAATAGTTGGAAGCGACAACAGCACTTTTGTTCGCCAGCACGTTACTGCTGCGTTGAGAGCTCTCAATTGGTACGTCGAAGAGGACAGCTTCACAGAGTATACGCCATACGGTCAACGGTCCTTCACCAACATCATTGCCACGAAAAATCCAATAGCCCTGCGAAGAGTCATCGTTTCTGCTCACTATGATAGCAAATTCTTTTCCACATATCCGGAGAATCAGGTGCACTCTGCAGAACTGGGGCATGCTCTGTGTCATTGACGGCTTCCAGTTTGTAGGCGCCACAGACTCGGCGGCTCCGTGCGCGATGATGCTTGACCTCGCCGAGGCATTAAATCCGCTACTGGATGACCGGGAGCAGCGGCTCCTAGACGGGCAAGAGGATGATGAAGACCTTGCCGACACTACGCTGCAGCTCGTATTCTTTGACGGTGAAGAAGCATTCAAGGAATGGACGGATGCAGATTCAGTCTATGGCGCTAGGTGAATTGGTCTCCAGCACTGCTGTCTTATATTGCTTAAGCGTTAGTGAATGTAGGCATTTGTCTGAGAAATGGGCGACGACGTATATAGCTCCCCACACGAAACGGCGACTGATCAGTCATTCAATGACGGAACTAGGTGGAATCGAACACCTTATTCTATTAGACCTCCTGGGAGCACCCAATCCACTGATCCATTCGTATTTCACCGATACTGCATGGTTGTTCGATTCACTGGTTTCCGCGGAGCAACGGCTGCATGAGTCTGGTGTGCTCATGAGTTCGGAAGGCGCCGCAGCTTTTCGAAGTTTCTTCCTACCTCGCCGCGGTAACGAGTTCAGTCATGGGTATATAGCCGACGATCACATACCATTCCTCCGAAAGGGTGTGAACGTCCTTCATGTCATTCCATATCCATTCCCTAGTGCTTGGCATACTTTGCGGGTAAGTTATGCGTTGTACAGATTCTGTGAAATGCTGCAGTTTAATCCTGCAGGATGATGCAACCGCTCTCGATGTATCGACAATGAGACGTTGGAACCTCATCCTGAGGGTGTTCATGTCGGAGTATCTGAGCCTGCAACCGAAACTAAGCTCGATACAAACGCGACACGAGCAAATGAAGCGCTTTGAAAGTGAACTTGTGGGTCTTTTTTCACTGTAAAATGTCAATATTGTTCAACTTGCGCCCGCGTAGTAGATTCGTCCATGATTGTGGCGCAGCTGGTATTCGGCTCACTCATCGAAGGCATGTTCATGTAGCCTACTGCATACACGAAGGTAGCATTAATAGAATGAAGCATACCGGCATTCATGTTTCGGGAAGCGGTTGAACGTTCAGCATTGAGAGGAGCAAGTGTATCATCCTTCCAGGCATCTTCATGCAGCCATTATCAGAGCCTTATAGTACTTCATAAACTCGGAGGCATCCGTGGCGAGCTACCAGGATCAATACGCTTCTCGACAAACTACGAAACAGAACATACCTGTTGCTTCTCTCGACCCTCATCCAGACGGCGTTTTGCTGCATTCATCGTGTCCTTGCGAGACTTTCGCATCCGTACTGACTGATCCTGGGCTGATTGACAGGGGGTGCACAGTTGTTATGCATGTGCCTTAACGAAAAGGCTTACCTGCTTCTTCCCCCGTTTGAATTGCCTGCATACGCCAAGGAGCCAGCTCATTCAAAAGGGAAGAATAGGCAGCGAATAGGCTATCGAACTTTTCCTGCGCTGCCCTGTCAAGATGACTACTCAGAGCGACACCAAGAAATGACCTTGTTCATGTTTGAGTGCTCCTTTATGATCTGAAACCCAGCATGCTTGCCAAGATGCAACTCCTCGAGTTGGTCCAGTAAGCCGAGAATTTTATCGCTTCAAAGTTTCGATACCTTTCTCTATGCGGTCAGAGAAGGTTAAGTACTTACGCGTAAGCATCTGTTTCCCTCGCGGTTCTTTCTAAATCTTCTCGCATCGTGTTGAAGGCGGAAGTGATCCTAACTTCAAATGTTTGCTCCGACTTGAACTTGCCTCCTATAGAGGCTCGGTCTCTAGAGTCATCTCTTTTGGTCAAAAAGGTCACCTTTTTCTGCTCCGAGTCTGTGTGCGTGGAATCAAAAAGTGTCGTTGAGAAGAGAGTAGAGACCTACCGGAGTGAGGCTGGCAGGTCATGCTTTCCTGTCGGAAAGTTTTGTGTAATTTAGTGATCAAGAGCCAAGGGACTTACTTCTACGGTCTATTCGCCATGGTACGACAGTGAAATGATCAGCTCGCCTTCATCATGACTGAATCTTTACCGTGAGCCATGATATACTTGACAGCTTATTCCAAAGGTCGTGTATGCTAAGTCAAGGTTTTGACAGAGGTGGTAAACTCCCCAGCCTCTCCAAGCACTCCAATACCAAGCCGAGCCCAATCAGGCCAAAGCTCTCTGACCCAAAATTGTCCTCCCCACTGCGGCCTTTTTCAAGGCTAAACAACCACACATCCCACACGACGGCTAGCTTTTCCTTCAGAGCGCTCTCTGGAAGTTCATCCAGCCTTCCAACGAGCTGTCCCTTGATCTCGTGGACAAGGAATCCTACATTCTCCCTCATCGCGTACAACCTGCTGCTTCGGTAGCGTCTCTGGGTACATTTACCCAAGATAGTCCCAATCACAAGCTCTTCCTCGCGTAGTCGAGATCCAGCTACTAGGGATAGGGAGTAAGTGCTCGACATGTATGTCAGCTCTTCGCGGTATGCCGTATACAAGGATTCTATCCATGTCATCCGCGTTTGACCAGGTGATTCTGGGAGGTGACGCCAAACAAGCGGCCTAAGAACCTTTGAGATTGGTTGTATCTCTGCCTTGCCCTGACGATGGGGAAGGGTGTCTGACATGTCCTCTAAGTCAATACTGCGGAAGAGGTGACCAAGAGCGCGATCGGACTCGTAGTAATCTGAAGACCGAGGGGCGTCTTCTTCCGCCATGTCCCAGTCGGGTTTGAATCTGATGAGCGCTCTTGGCATGTCCCTGATATTCACTTTGTTCCCATTCTTCGGGTAATCCACGGCCCAGCTGTGCATCTCTGCCAACTTAAGGCAATCTGGATCGAGTGTTCCGAGCTTTATGCACGAAGTCAGCCCAGCGATGGCATAACAGCACATAATAACATACTTTGGATTGGTCTGTGCATCAAAGCAAGTAAGACAACATTCTCTGCATCGCTAGAGGCCAACTTACCTGCAATCGTAATGTGTTTCTTGGAGACCAGCCCCTATAATTGGTCTTTATGAGCACCCGAAGAGATTACAGTGATATCTCATACCACAACATCTGAGTTGATGTATTCGACGATGAAGTCACAGACATCATCGATTGTGCTGGGCCTCCCAAGTTTGAAGGGGTCTACCGGGTTGTAAGAAGCAGGATCATGGTGTTCTGGTACCAAGAGATCTCCATATTGAATGACTTCATACATATCACTAAAACTTTGAATTAGCACCTTGTTTGTGGGGGGGGGGGGGGGGGGGCAAGATTTAAAACCAAACAAGAGAAACAAAAACCAAAAAAAAGGCCGGTGCCCCAATACAT
>JBBPJJ010000042.1:28618-56819 GCA_038088635.1 Veloboletus limbatus
GGGCAAGATTTCATACCCATCGAGATCTCCTCCTCCCAAACCATTCGGCAGTGACCAGCTTCCTTTGGAAGGTGTTTATACGGGACATGAAGCACCACCAAGATCACCCTTACCAGTAGTTGGGAATACGACAACATTCCTCAGATGACCAAATAGACATATAAGATCCTCAGGAGGAGGCCCAATAGCATATACTCGTTGTACTATCTATTCGTCAATTCTACACCGCGAAAAGTGGCAGAGAGGGCGCACCATCCCCAGGGTGAATGACAGGGCTTCGGGATATGAGACACATCCCTTGGAGATAACGAGGGTTTTCATCCCCCGGATATTGTACGCATGCTTCAACCTAATGAAGCTATGTTTTCAGAGACTAGACAGACACGCACCAAAGATCTTCCCTTGGGGTAGGCAATACACATTCTTCAAACCTTTCTTCACGTACGCAGGGCCCTCGTCTGCAACCCCAACTAGCATGTGGCTATTTGGAATCGGGATGCGCGCTTCGTGCTTCACTTCGCGTAGTACGTGGTTGACTGCGCACGCACGAAGTCGAGCAAGAAACGGCGTGTCTAATGGCTGCTGCATGCCATTTGGCTTCAATTCTAGACCCAACGATTTTAGTCTTATGAGGATCTCTGAAAGCCGGTAATTGTAGCATAGGTGGTGTGATTCGAGTAATTCTGCATATAGAGCTGCAGAATCATGTGCCTGTCGGGCGTTGGCCACAGCATCTTTCTGAAGATTCATGAAAACCTCCTTCGGTGCACCACGGTCTTCAAGTACCATCACCAGCGGTCTAACGACCAATAAAAATATTGGGAAGATTTGTGATATTGTATGTAAAGGTTGACACATACCTGTTTAGGTGGGGGATGTTAGGTTTGCCAACAGCACGAGCAATCTCTATTGTTCCATATTCCTCGCCCGGTACGTCAAATTTATTCATGGAAGGCCGAATACACATGTGGATCCCTTCTAATCTCAGGTCCACGGAAACAACGCCTTTGCATCCTAGGAAACGAATTTGATACTATGCAGATATCGGTTGAGGCCAGTAGGTGTAATAAGTGTAAGACTTACGGCGAATGGTGTGATAGAATGAACCAGAAGGGAAGGATTGTCCTCGCACAATGCCCTATAGATTTGCTCTGCCAGGCCCAATGATATCGTCCCAACACCGTCAGTGAAGTTGATGCCGTTCTCCTCAATGTCGGGTATCTCAGACCATTGATCCCTCCGGATGCGGACGGAAGGGTCTGTTCCGGAAAAGGCTTGCTATGCAATGGTCAGCAATTGGCAATCAGATCAGAGGTTTGACCCACAGCCATCCGTGCCCCATACTTAGATGGACTCATGATAACCCCGCTAAAGTCTCCAAGGGAATCACGGATACTCTGAGCAGTCACCATCCCCTTGTGTGGGTGATGGAACGCGCTGACGCACCAGACAGCATGCTCCCTAAGGGCCGATGAGGAATAGCCTAAGAACTCGAAGTGCCTGCCAGCAAGATCAAATCCTCCCTTCAGCAGCGTACCCACACGCTCCTGCAGGTAAGATGCACCATCAACATCCCGATCCCACCTATACTGAAGGCGATCTTCATCACGGAAGTCGACGCGAAGGAAATGATCCTCGTAGCCATCATACTCACGTATGACTCTATTAGATTGAGTGATGGTCGGCCCTTCCAAGAGTAGTCGTGTTGGTGTGAATGTGACATGGTGACAGAAAAAGCGACCTCTTGGAGGAGAAGTTCGTGGGCGCTGAGGTCTTTTCTTTAGAAGTTCTAGGACACGCTCAAAACATTCAAATACATGCTGCCCCAGAGGGCGATGGGCAGCGGTTTCCGCGAAGCGCCGCATGATGTCACCCGCTGCATCCCCGAAGCAACGTACAAGCTCTTCGATGCGTGGTCGAAGCTCCATCAGTTCCACTGTGTTTGCAGTGCCATTATGTAGAAAGGCTTCGATCTGAAATGCAACCCGCCAATTCGAAGTCAGAAGTGGGGAGCGTAGCCATATCGCAATCTCGTTGAGTTTCTTATGGCAAAAGAATTTTTGGCCGGCATTCGCGTCTATAGTTATTCCTTGTTTTGGTGGTTGCAGAGACGATGTGCGACAGTAGTCCTCAAACCTCTTTAGGACATCCCCAAAGTCGTGGTCACTAGCATCGAAGAGGACGACGCGTAGTTGATGCGCATAGGGGGCAACGACTGCGTGACCAGCATTCAAAGATCCCACACGATGGCGATATTTGCCCTCTTCCCCGGTGCGGAATATTTCCTCCTTTTGAATCACGGGAGGTGTGAACAGATCAAAGCAGACGTCTGTCCATCACTTATAAGGAACACTTGACCCCCAATGAGATCACCTACAAGGATTTCCGAAATCATGACCCATTGCCATTTTGTTGATGCTCGCAAACCGAATAATGACGTTGTAGAATGTTCGCTCCTGTGTCTGATCGCCAATCTAGTACGGTCAGGAGGCTAGTCACACAACCTGGCTTAGCGTGCCTTACCTGGACTCGAAGACATTTATACTCGTACTCAAAGAAAAGCCACCCCATACTCCGCTGGCGAAGGTCTTGATCCCATTCAATCGAGAACGAGCGAGGGTCTCGTGGGCGCGCGCTTTTCGGATGATAGAAGGTGCCTGGAGGTGTACAGTGAGTTCGTGATCTTCATTGCTCGACTTAAAACAGACCAATTTGAACATGCGCAACGAGGAATGGATCGCGAAGGGCGTTGATCCTCCGTCCACGCTCTCTCGCGATATCCGGGTTAACGAAGGGTGCTTTTTCGAGCTCGAGAAGTAAAGATTTTCCCGGCGTGTTCGTGTTGGGGAAGAACTTGAGTTTTTTTCCTCTCACCACCACGTTGATATGGCCCTTCTCACTAAAGCGCTTAAACTTCTTGCCAAGCGGTTTCGTCAACGTGAGTGCTCCAGAGCCATCGTTCTGAACTCCTCCCGCTTGGCTTTTGTTCAGTTGAACCTTGAAATTAGGTAGACGTTCCTCTGTATTGGTAACAAATAAGCCGGGGCAGATATGAAGAACCTGACTCGCGATCGCTGTTGTTATCTCCCATTCATCGGCCTTGTAATCAACGTTTCTGATATAAAATTCCATGACTGTGGCAATGAGGTTGAGGCGAGCCCGTAGTCGTTGCGAGTGGATGTATGATAAACATCAACCTTGCAATGAGGCCGCATCGATAAGCATTCACGGAATCTTTCCTGTTCAAGGAGACGCGGATGCTTCAAGTCACGTGACCGTCAACTTGATCTGACCCATGCGTGTCGATGTACAGGGTCCCTGGCACCGAGTAGCTTGTATACACATGGTAACCAACTACTGGAAACCTGAGCCTAGTGGGCAAGGCCTGCCACCGTGGCAGGGGCGGGAACTTCCACAGACGAGCACACGGATACTGAACCGTGATGCTCTATAGTCACAGGGGACGGCGTACGGGTACAAGATGAACGATCCTGAGATTCGTAGTACGACCCACGACTCAAGCGCTCACGGTGGAGTGTCGTACATATGCACCGAATTGCCTGGAGCTGCCAACTAGAAAAGTGAGATGGGTGCAGAAAATGACTCGGACGGAGTGTATGCCGGTCACATTGTTATCTAGCAAGTTCAACTTGAAGTTCATGGTGGCTCTGGCAGTGGAAGACGGGGTGCGGTGCTGACACCACCTCCGAGCTTTTCATTGTAGACGCAATTTCAGTGGGAGTAGTGGTCTTGGACCAGTCCAGGCCTGACCTTCCACTGATCCGGGCCAACACACGGCTCGCATAGGCTCACAATAATGGACATTAAATTAAATAGTATAAGGATCTCAGGAAGTACCGGTCTTGGTGATACCATGGCAAAAAGATTAAATTTACATCAACGCCGGAAAATACAGACGGGTTGGATAACGGCGCGCGTCACTTATAGGGTATGCCTGCACAAAAGGAAAGTATGATGAATGACGTTTGCTTGGAATGGGAGCAGACAGACCGTTCTGAAGCTGCGTAATTGGTCAGCGGGGTACGAGAGCACAAATCAAGGTGGCTCACCCGTTGAAATTCATCATACGCGGTACTCCTGATATTCTCATGCGCATTCCGTATGATACCCATCATCCAGTCCGCAGCTTGACGTTCGTTCAGTCCAAGAGCAAATCGATCCTTCAATCGCTTGATGGTTGCTTCCCCCTTGAAAGAAGGTAGACCGGTGCCCAGCATAAGCTGCGCTGTGCTGACCAGTTGATCTGCATGGGGTCGTAAAGCGAGGAAGGCTTTAACAGTCAGCTGCTGGAAGAGTTCGTATCCCTGAGAATGCCGGCCGCCCATCAGAATAACCATTTCGTGATTGAGTTTAAAGGAGCCAGGCTCAAATTTGACACCCTGCGTCACGCAAATGAGCCAAGAATGATTCTGTATTGGAAGGTACTCACACCAGGACGTAAGTATCGCAAATCAAACTATGTTAGCATCTCTGGCACAATAGAAAAGGATAGACTTATCTATGTCGAACAAAAAACCAAAATCTTGACACAAGTATGGTAAGCGGCTGGCGCTATCATTTCACGCGAAACCAACCTATGTGTACGATGTGCCCTTCGCCATCGATCATAATGTTACCATTGTGTCGGTCCTTGATCTGTAGAATATAACACGCCACGGAATACGCTGCCATGGACTGGATAAAATTAAGACGAGCTCTCTGAAAAGTAACGGTTTCTTCTCCTCCATATTTAGAAACGAAAAAATCGAGAAGGTCGTTGACTTTAGCGCGACCCATTTCATCTCGCGAGGTAGCGTTCGGCACCACGTCAATCACGCCACACTGACGTAGCCCAATCAGCATATATCAAATCAAACAGGGCAAAACCTACCCCGGGAGCAGTGGCTGTGACTCTATACGGGTAGAGGTACAACGTTAGACCGACGCTGGTGAAGATGTTCTTAAACATTGCGATAATCTGGAGTGCGAGGACGTCCTGGCGACAGTCATCGCCTACTTTGAATATGGCTTGCTGCCAAACGTCGAATTCCTCATGTTTCTCAATGCCCGAAGCGTCCAATAATGCCTCGGGATCCGTTTCTATTACAATACGTTCCTTCCTCACTTTGAATGTAGCCATAAAGGGAGCCTGGGAGGATAATCAATCCAGTTCACTTTGTCACTGTAGGAACGAAATTAACCTTTGCGTGACTCTGTAACGGGCGGCCAGATAGTTTGTCGATGTCGACGACCTTCCCATCTGGGTTACTAGGAAGGTAAACGCCAACATCAACACGAATTTTAGCCATCTCCTCGTCAATCTTTGCCTTAAAAAGAGTTAAACCACATTGAACGAGAAAAAAGAACAAACTTGCCTTCTTTTCTGGCTTGGGTCTCTTTATATACGGTCGCAATTTTCCTGATATCGACGTAACCTGGTGGAAAAATTTGAACTCTCTGTCATAAAATGATCTTGCTTTTCCAGATAGTGATTCGACCACCAGGTTGGTCATATTATCCAGGACTGGCTTCATCGGATCTTCCTAAAAAAAACCGACTTTCAAACGTTTGTTCACTGACTACGTTCACCGAACATACTATTCCAGCTGCATCATCCTTGAAACAGTTTGCTCTCATGTTCCAGATGATTTGATGACAGAATAGTTGCGATATCATCGCTGTTTCAAGAATGAACCTCGCAATATAACCTACCGCGCGTTTCGTTCCTGTAACTCTTCAACATAGGATAAACTTACCGAAATCATCGAATCGCAATGCCTGGACAACTTGTGGTACGAAGAAAAATGCCAAATCGACCGGATGTTCTTTCAGAACACGATGGGCATATTGAAGTAAATACAGATTACTGTCATGTTTTTTCTCGAAAAACGTGACGGCGATTATTGGTGGGACGGGGGCCCAGAGCAGGATGTGCTGTTAAATATTATCAGTCAAGCCTCAGGACTTCGTATACACACAGTAGGACCTTTAGCTCTCTCCTTTGATTTACACGGGTGGTATCATCGATCAGATAGCGTAGACCTTCCGGGGTATGCATGACGAAAGCGGGGTTTGCGCGAACAAGCCTCTGAACCTCAACGTGTGCTGCAGGACTCTTAAAGCGTTCCATCATATGGATGGCTATAGCTGGATCTATCTCCCACACACTCCGTGCAATCATAGGCCAGTTACCCTTTCTAGGCATGAATTAGTCGTTCAAGCACCATTGGACTGAGTTTCACCTCTGATATCGATCGTTCTAGTGTCCCAGGGTGATCGTTGCCCCTACCAGTGTCATTAGTAGGATTTGCCCAAACTGTGAGTCGACAGATCTCGTTTTCCACGAGTAACCGCAGTGGATGGTTGATGTTCTTGAGACGGGTTACGTAGACTGTTGAGAGTGAGTCTGACACATATAAGACGGTAATTGGTACGTACGCGAGCGTTTTGTGACTGATTGAGCAGGAGGTAGGCTGGATAACGAAAAAAGAGCTCGGATCGAGTCGGTCTGAAGATGCCCGAAGAATTCCATAAGAATTTTGATATCGGCGTCTACCTGAACACGGTTCGCCCCAAACGACCATCTTGGGAACATGCTGAGCAACTAAATACTAGAAAGATAGCGCAGCTTACTGGGGTCGAACCGCAAACCATGCATATGCCGTACGATAAAGGTTTTCACGCGCCGTACATTCGGAGAAAACATCTAGATTTGAGCTCTTCAACGTTTCAAAGCCGAACAGAAGGAAGGAATAGCGCAGTTCGCGGGCAAGTGGGTGGGTGCTGAGACAAAGTTAGTAGATAACAGTACGTTTTAGTGTATAACCCACCTAAACAATTTGTGGGCATGGGTAGACCGTAAGACGAGCTGCCGCATAAGAAATATAACTGTTGATCGACAATAGCGAGCAGCTTGCAACCGACTGAACAACATCTGCAGAACAAGGGTATGCGGCAAAAGAAGACGTCGCGCGTTAGATGATGCACGATCTATCTCCTCCTTGTCAGTGGGACTGTATCCTATTGGGTGGTAGAATGGATCGTCGTAACTGTGAATGCGCGAGTTATGGTAAGAGTCGCGATAAGATACAGCTCAAAGTCCTGACTTTAGGCTTTGCGAAAAAACCCCCTTTCTGTCTCTTACCGTGGCAAACCAAGCAGCCAAAATATCGCTTATCAGGATAACCTCGGCAACCGGCTTCTCCGCTATTACCCACGTCCAAACCTCAATGCCAGCAGCTATGGCAGATGGTGTGAACACCTCGAATGGCAGACGAACGAGGTAATGCAGGAGAGTATACTCGCACTGCCAATTATCAGCCACATGATTTTGAAACGATAATGTTAGTGCACACCTTGTCCAACGCTATAAGAGTCGCAGCGCAACGAAATAACAGGCGTTTGAGGTCTTGGACAGTCAAGGTACTAGTCTTCCTCAAAATAGCATTCATAGTATCCTCCAACTTTTTCTTCAGAGCCAAAATATCGGCTGGAGTCGCATTTTGAGGAGGAACTTTGTCTAAGATGTCTTGAGCTAGATTTTGACGTACATGAACAACTGCTTTTATTTATACGGGAACACCTGCCTTTTCGACTAGCCAACCGCAGGCCTGCGGCTTCTCCTGCAAAGTAGCTTTTACTAGCAAGTTGGCTCGCAAGTGCTTTTGCACGATCATATTCCCAGTTCGATAGGGAACAGAGTGAAGCTGAAAGGTCTCAGAAACCAGTTCCTGATCGCGACGTCACTCACTTAATTGTCGGTGTGGCGGCCCAAAGGCTTTAGAAAATTTCTCTGCCATAGATGCGCCTAGCTCGGATGTGTCCGAACCAGTGAGAGATTGTGTTGCAGCAAGGTATTTCTGTGAAGCGGTCATTAAACTTGTGTTGTGCACGTCAGCAAGTGCGGAAACAAAAACCTGGAGAGTTGCCTGCAGCTCTATTGGGGCGCGGCTCAAAGCGAGCTCGAACCAGTTGCTTGCATGACGCTGCAACTGCCGCAGGATCTCGTTCCTGATTCTGTAATTATCTGTTAACTGCAGACGCATCCCTGTGCGTTCAGAATGAAATTCATATATGGGATTATACTGCAGTGGCAATGTGAGGGCACAAAACCTTTGATCAGGCTTGACACAAACCTCGTCAAGGTATTCGTTCTCACACGCGCGTCTCAAGAGGGTGAGACACTCAAGAATAGCATAGACAAGTGTCGAATCACACATCAACGATGGAAATGATGTGATCAAGCGATTGAGGTACCTTGAGGCGACCTCGCGAGCACGCGCAATGCGGTGGGTACTGGCCACAAGCAGATTGCACAGTTCTGAGGAAAGGTGACACGGAAGTGCTTGCTCCGCGGCCTGGGTGTTCAGATCAACACTGCATCCTCGAATTACCTATTCGTTCTATTAGATGTTGCCAGTGTCAAATGAAGAGAGAGTATACATTGTCAGCGACAGCATCCATGCAGACATTCAGACCAGCTTGTTTATTCAGACTTGAATTGGTGAAGTAAGAAACCAAGGAGGAAGGCAGTCCAGCCGCAGAGCGCATTGTCTCTATGTCGTGCATACTCAACACGAAGATGACTTGGCCAGTTGTTAATGGTCGTAGGTCACTTGCGATCGAAGGAATATGGCGTGTGAGATAAGTACGGTGCTTTGCCAGGACCTTGTAGCAGATTAACCCTTTAGTGTCATGATGTTGGAAAGAACATACCGAATGGGCGTACTCGTGTCTTACAACTGTGCGATATTCCAGATCACTTACCGCATCGGATACGTTCTCGAGGACTAAACATGGCGTCTTTGTTGCGATCTTTGCAAGTGCAGGCAATAACCATGTCATGGCACTCTTCTCTCTTTCCTCCTCCCCCGGAGTAGTAAAATGAAAAAGGACACACAAGAACCACAAATTCCGGAATAAATTGGTCAGCTCGGAGGTGGCATGAAGGTGGGGTGCAAAGTCGGCATGATTCAAGAGTGCTTCAACGGGAAGCAGAAGCGAGGCGAGCTGTTCTATCATTTCTTCCGTCTGGCAGATCCCCTTGGCGTTAATGAAGATTTTAGCAGACGGGATACAGTAACCAACCTTCCCATTGTGCCCCGCTGCTGCTGCAGCCTGAATTACCACACCTTTGTCAGAGAAAAGGATAAGAAGCTCCTCCAAGTACACATCATATAGATCAGGTCTTCTGCCGATTTCTCGAGCAAGTCTGGTCTGTGCGGCTAGCACCTAATCGTACCAGCATAAGAGGGCACTCTGAGTTTTCGCAAGATGTTTCAACCTACCATATTGTTAGAGAACCTGGGATCTTCCGGATTTGCTGTGCGATTGATGGCCGAGAACGCACGAATGATATCCACGAAGGCATCTTCAGGAGCAACCAAGGCTAAGTCTACCAAGTTGTATGCAATAGTTGCCTCGACTGTAGGTTCCGCCGTACGGAGCCTTTGCAACAACATAGAAATGGTAAGTTTCGTCACTTCTTCTTTGTCGAATTCCAGCGCAAGCCGCGTCACAATGGATATTGTAGTGATGCCAATGAGACGTTTTTCCTCGTCGGAACGACCTCGGAGACCCACATCTTCACTCTGGAGGGTGAGCTGATCAGTGGAAGACGACGGAGGTGTGTATAATGGATTGTGTAGAAGTTGCTGAGAAGAAGACTCAAAAATCTCTTGACTCGTTGCAGCGATGTAGTTTAAGAGAGAATACATATTAGACATGATAGAGTCTTCTCCTGGTGCAAGCTTTCCAATGAAACCCGTCAGCTATTCTCCACAATGCCGAACAGTAGTCCCACCTTGACGCACAAACCAAAGCATTTTGCGGCGGCTGTAAGCGGTGGTGGAGAGCGTTTCTCAGTATTGAAAGCAAATTCGAATATTGGAAGAGGAGAGGTTACGAATCGACGCAGATGGTGTACCAGCCCCTTCGCGATTTCTGGGAAACTCTGGACAAGTACAGTCATTGCTTTGAGAGCTGCCTCCTGGACTAAATTGTCCATTATTGGGGTCTTGTCGCTCAGAAGCAGGCCGAGGCACGCATAAAGGTCAGGGTCAAGCTCTCCCAAAGCAACCGAACATATAGAGGCTAATTTCTGTAGAGTGTTAAACCCATCTATGCTTACCATGGATGGAGATGAAACTCACCAGGCTTTCAGACATCGTCTCCCATGCATACGTATCAATGGGAGGTTCCATATCCATATCCTGTATCTGTACCAAAAGATCCTTGAAGCACTGTATGGATCCCCTTATGGTGGATTCCAAGGCATCTTTCGTCGCTCCGTCCTCTATGGACAGCTTCTTCGCGGATCTTTTCATCAGACTCAACCAAGCCTTGTTAGCAGCAGCGGCATCTTTCAACGGTCCTCGATGCTGGACACCCTCTGTCGAGACGGTAACAAGAGCTTGAGCGAGCACTGTCCACTGTAATTCCATAACACAGCACACGATGAAATACCCACTGAGGGGTCTTCCGAAGTTGATGTAGCGTGTGATGAAGGTATGAGAGAAGAAGAAAGTCTCGGACGAGTCTGGATGCACCTCTGCTTCTCGATGTATATCGAGAAGGAGTCGGTTGATGCATTCAAGAATGGGATCCTGGACTAAGCCAGTAAGAGCCTGAGATAGAAGCTGCCACTGTGTTACTGTCCAAGGAAAGAGCATCGAGGTGATGGCACGGTAGAGGCCGTGTACAGAGGGAGTTAGCTGCGTCAGGACATCGAGCGCTAGCAAGCGTCATTTGACGGTTTCGGACTCGGATACTCGAGAATACTCACGGCTAGCTGTCGGGAGCCTTTGAACTACTTGCGTGACGAATCGTATTATAGCGTCGATTCCCTGGTCTACTCGATCTGGGTGAGTGGAGCAAACTCGTAAGATAGCAGAAACAGTGGAGTAAACAAGCTGATCCGGGAGCGCCCACTCTACAAGAAAATGATCAGAATAGAGGAATGTGATTTCAAGTATGCTCACCGTCCCAAGATAGGGATTGGTCATAATCAATGTAAGGCGCATCATCCAAGACAGCAACGAGAACAGTGATGAGTGTATCAACTTCGTCTCGAATATGCCTCTCCGGAAGGTTAACAACCATTTCTCCGAAAGCGACATTACAATGCGCTCGTGCTTCTGTCTTGCAAAACGGTCAGGCAGGGAGTTAGAAATACGACATTTATGATACCATATGCACGCTATTGGTCGTGTGTGTATCCAAAATCCCGCCACTCGACTTGTCGTCAACTTGCGGAGATAATTGAGCCTTAGTATGGATGAGGTTCTGAATGCTCAAGAGATCTTCTTCAGCGTCTGGCTCATGCGCAGCCAGGTCAGATAGAATGCGTTTCCGAATATCGAATTCCAGGCTAAGGGTGAGAAGTAACTAACGCTGAAGAACTCGACAGTATCAGAGACAAACCAATCCATGACTATTCTCTTCGACAGTGGAAGTTGAAATGTTGAATGCAACCTGCCTGGCAGGACGTCAATGACAGTGGCTACCAAAAGTGGAAATTGTTCCACGCCTTATCTACATATTTTTTGAATGTGGTGAGCTCCTAGCGGCGCTATAGCCAAGTGGTTACGGCGACAGATTCGAATGGCTTGCGATATCTGTTACTCTTCGAGTGCGCAGGTTCGAATCCTGCTGGCGTCGATCTTTTTTGTTTCTCTGTGTGATCTTGAAAAGGAAGAAAGAAAGCAGTGTATCTTGTCCTACTTTAACCTTGCATCGGTGACGGTTAGCTGGTAACCGACGGTAGACGAGGATCAGGCCTCAGGACTACCGGCCAATTCATTGATAAGTTCGTTTGCCACGGCGTGACGGTTTTAGGTCGACAATATTGTCGATATGATCTGATTTTTGTTGTTAACTTTCTGTACGGCATAGGTTCTCTAAACTACAACGTCCACCAATCAGTGCGGCCAGTCAACCCGCCACGCCAATATGAACGACACTGTCCTTTATTCCTGTCATCTTGATAGTCTTCCGGGGTGTCTTGGCTTCTCTTGGAACGATCCTAATCTCCCCATGCGAGTTCTTCCATACTGCCTTTTTCTCGTCTTCATCTCTAGGTGCATCATAGCGTTCTGGCGACCCCGGAAAGAGTACGACATCCACACCAGGGCCGCTCTTCGGGCTCTTCTCACCATCGTAGCACCAACGTGCTCACTCTGGCCAAGTCGCTACGTCAAACTCGCGAGCACTCGTCGTTCACATGTCAACATACCCCTCGAGATGATCATCGAGGATACGACCGACGGCGTTATAGAGTTTCGCGATCCAATCAACGACTTAGTAGACCTCATAGGCCCAGGGGCAACTGCAAATGGGCATACTATATGCATAAGTATTGCATGGAAATGGTGGATCAATTGTTTCGAGTGGTGGTTGCTTCCAAAGGTTCGTACGCATCCGCTATCCATGAGATATTTGAGTTACACAGGGAACCCCGATCGGATAGTTCAAGTCAGGTACGTATGTGCGGAAGTTCCGTTCGGTTGAGTGTGCATTTACCACAGCCTAGATGATGCGACGTTACGTTTGCCAGGATGTCTGTTAGGACTGTCTGATTGGCTAAATAGCACTGTCAACGCAAGTCCTCTGGGTCCGCCCTTAAGTCCATTTACTCTAACTTCATCGGACTCGGGCCCTCTGCTCTGTCTCGACTATCTTCCTCATGGCATAATTCCCTCCTTAAATGCGGGTTGTAAGGTGACACTCGAATTTACGGCTTTCTCCCCGTCTCTTCGAACATTAAGCACGGCACAAATTGTTTCCGCTATCCCCTTCGTTGTCTCCAACTGCTCGCCTCGCCGGCCGCGGACCCTGGTCTCCGTCCTCGAACAACTTAGTGCTTCATGCGGCCCCAACCTGGTTGTCGACTCAGTCTCTAACGTTTCGGCCGACTACGAGCGCGCACTGTGTCATGCGTATGGGTCGTTCTCTAAAGAGCCGACGATCCGCAAGACGTGGGTTAAGAGTCTGGGTATTAAAGTATGGCGTCGGGACATGTTCCTAGTCGCCCTTGAGGTTGCGCTTCTGCGTCGAGGGTGGATCGAAAGATGGGCTATTCAAGTTATTACTAGATGAGAGTATGTATTTTCCTTTCAACGTGCGTACGTGCATCCCACATAGTGTCATCATCGCCTCTACCATCTGTCTGCAATCGAATGAGGGGCATTTGCTCGAGTAACGCAGAGTTTGTCACGCAGCCGTGACACGACCACACATGTCAATTGCATCACCGACGCTCATACCCCGTCCCCCTGTTGTCCCTTTTGTTCTTCCCAAACCGCCTCACATCGGCCCAACTCCTCTGCTCAAAGTTGATCGGTACCAAGGGCGCATAAACCATGTAAGAGACCTACAGCGCGACATAGATGACTTGTCTGATGAAGAGAATGACCTGGAGGATTGCGTACGTGCGCAATTACTCCGATCTACCGCATTGTTCTTACCACCTGAACTCAGAATCTACACGTCCGGAACCGCGGTTTCGTATGGTACATTCCAATAGGCAGACACACCACACAGCTAGAAGAAAAGAACGATGTGCGTGTACCTTTGTCTACTTTCAGTGAATGATGTTTGATTCGGTCTGTGTGTACGTACTATAGGCAGAGGATGATTCAGAGGGCTCATCCAGTGGGCGCACGGACGAAAGTGTATCACCACCTCACGAAGAGAATGGGGACTCTGGTCCAGATTTGGACGCCGGAATTGAGGATATGGATGAGGAACAGCATTCAGATGAGGTAGAAGGTGTTACAGAGGAATTTGAAGCAGAATCATTGGACATGTAAGACGTTGAAGTGATCGCACCATCTCAGCTTAATCCAGCTATAGTACACCGTACACTTCCTTCCTCGTGAAGTACCTCCACCGTATCCCTAAGGTATCTACAGTCGTCGAGTGGGTCAACCCCCTGATGAAGACAGAAGTGGTCTACCTGCTCAATAAGCAAGAGTCTCGATGATACCGTCTAGAACCCTAATTGCGTCCGGCATGTTGAATTTTTCAAACTGCAATGCAGCGGGTACGCTGTCCGTGAACCTAAGAAAGATACAGCCGAAGGAGAAGAAAAAATACTCACTCCCAGCCGGTAACTCGTTTTACAGGTGCTTCCAACCGCAAAAATGCCCTTTTCTGTACTTCCGCTGCAATTTCGCCACCAACACCTCCAGTGTACCCTGCTTCATGAACGACGACCAGCCTCCGGGTCTTTTTGACGCTCTCCACGACAGTTTCTACATCCCAGGGTAGTATGGTGCGCAAGTCTATGAGTTCTACCTTTGCGTTTCCTAGTGAGACTGGAATAAGAGGCTCTAAGGATGCCGGTGGAGAACGAAGAATATTAATGGCAGCTTCGCAGTGATAGATCGGTGTGCCCCAGGAGAGAAGAGTAAGATCAGACCCCGGGGTAAGAATATCTGCACGAGAGAGAGGGAGGGTAAAATCATCTATCGGAACTTGCTCAACTAGAAGCCACGATGTCAGTAGAGAAAATTAGACATCAGAAAAGTGTATAAAAGTACCCGCAGAACGATATAGAATCTTTGGTTCCATGAAGAGCACGGGATTAGGATCACGAATTGAGGCCAAAAGCAACCCCTTGCATTGGATTGGTGATCTTGGGATGACAATCTACGACCAAGACCCGTGCCGCATCAGCTTTGAAACCGTAAAAGTGGAAAAAATGAATATAACCTTGAGTCCAGAAGCACCAACGAAGAAGCCTTCCGGGCTCTGTGAATGGTATAAACCTCCGTGTCCGACTGCCATTGTGGGCGTACGGATTGTTAAACCACCGATTGAAAATTGCCCACCGGCGCGGTATCTATACTTGGCAGCTTCGTTCACGATCTATATATTGCTGCTGAGAATCGCATATCACAGAATAATAGTAAAGCGTACTTGGTCGAAAGCAGGATAGATGTAGTCCGCGAATTGTATCTCTGCGATGGCTGTGTGTCCCATAGATGCAATCCCGATACCGAAGCCAGCGATGCCTTGCTCTGTCAAGGGGGTGTTGAAGACACGTTCGCGACCTATATATGCACCGTAAGTCATCATCATGACGAGTAAGACAGGTGACAGCCTACCGAACTCTTCCGCAAGGCCCTGCGGAGGATACGTAAAAGCTGAACTCATGTGAAAAAGGTACGAACCGTACCATGGTACAGCGGAATACACCTCCAAACGCAACGTCCTCTCCAAAGACTACAGCAGTATCGTCCTTTGCGAGTGCAATGCTGCCAGCTTGTCAACACTGCGGGCAAACTACCCTTCCCACCGTACCTGAGCGCGTCCCTTACGGCTTGATACATGTTCATCTTAATGGTTTCGCGACCTCCTACCATGGATCGCACAGGGCCGGAATCATCTTCGTCGGCCCATGTCAAACCTGGTGTACGGAGGGCAGTTTCCCGAGTGAAACGAAGGAGCTGTGAGGATGCTACGGAAGTGAGATGGCCACCAGCAGGCGGCGCCTCAACGGTGCTACTAATAGTTGAGTAGCATCGCCGGCACTGGGTCTGTTCAATGTCAGAAGAGAAATGAACAAGGTGTACTGACGAGACGTACGAGTGTCGCCAGACGGGTGAGCGAACGGATGAACATTATCAATTGACAAGGTGTACTTGTGCAAGATCCGACTCATTCGTGGGCCCCGCTGTTTAAGTACAGCACCGGATCCAGGTACTACTACTCGGAGGTCCGAATTGGGCGCAGCGACTCCGTTCTCGCGGTCTCTACGACGGCAACAACAGTGATGGAGAGCGACAGCGCATTCGTAGCCCCGGAAGGCGTGTATTCTGTCACAGAAGAGCACAAGCCGCCCACCATACCAGCACCGTCAGGCACTGCTCAGCCATACCCTACACGACTCTCCACTGTCACTGTCCACTTCAACCACCCAAAACATGCGAGCTCGCCAGGTTTGGCGCAGTTACTTGGCGCGAACCTTAACAAGGATGCGCGCAGAGACAAGGAGCGGGAGAGAGAGAAGGATAGGGACAAATTACTGCTAGACGATCGCAGTTTATCCTCCAGCGACACGCCAGACGACAACCTCACCTTGCCAGACGTAGCATTGCCCCCGGGCCAAACGACTAATGTACAAGACCTAATCTTGTCCCAAGAACCTCACCAAAGACTGTTTGCGCACCCATCCGTCTCCGGAAAGAAGAAATCCGGCTCTTCCAAACCAAAGCACAACGTGCGCACGACTTCATCTACTTTCATAACACGCATGCAGAGTGTCGAGGGATTGAATAAGATCCTTGCCAGTAAACAGGGCGAGGTGACATTCATGTTCTTCAACTCCGGTAAGACTTTTCTCTGGTATGATGTTGGTGCCAAAGCCAAGGTGTGCACACATGTACAGTAAGCTTGGCTTACATTATCGCTAATGATCAATCTACAGGAACCACTCACAAGAATCAGTTTTTCTGCTTTTCCGACCTGTCATGACGTGAATGCCCTCACCGCATCTCCCGAGAGACTTGATGTTATCATTGGGTTTAGTACAGGCGATCTCGTTTGGTTTGGTTTGTGATGGCCTAACGTTCATCAATGGTATTTACTAAGGCTTATTCCATAGATCCCATAGCTAGTCGATACGGTCGTCTTAACAAACAGGTGTGACTACTAACTGGACTACACGACTCGTCGCTGACGTTGGTTTTGAGGGTTCCATTTCCTCCTCCCCCTGTACCGCAGTACGCTGGGTCCCCGCATCCTCTACCCTCTTTCTCGTTTCCCATGCAGATGGCACGATAATTGTTTACGACAAAGAGCGAGATGATGGGGTGTTCAGCGTGACACTCCCCACTACCCAAACATCAACTTCGTGTTTCCCGCATTCTAATTCTCATTCGTCTCCGAATCAATCACAGTCGGCTGCTGAATGGGATCCGTTAACGACCATGTACGTTACTGTGCCACCATGGCATCCCGAAGCCAACGTGGGTGGAGGTGCGAAAGCGGATAAGGGCGTTGCCAAAAACCCTGTCAGCCACTGGAGGTTGAGTAAACGCGCTGTTGTGGGTGCGTGTTTAGTCCGCGAGCTTGTGAGCGCATTGAACCTCTCGTATCTAGATTTTGTGTTCTCTCCCGACGTCAAACACGTTGCCGCCATATCAGAAGATGGCTGTTTAAGAGTGATCGATGCATTTGCTGAACAGTGAGTGGTATATAGTCCGTGTCTTCTTATCCTGACGGCCCCCCAGACTTGTTGATTGTTATGCGTCATATTTTGGTGCACTGACCTCTGTCGTGTGGTCTCCCGATGGACGTCTCATCCTGGTATAGTGGTTTCTTCATGTCATGGTCGCTCATCTTTTTCGGAAACTCCCAGACGGGTGGTCAAGATGATCTTTTAACAATTATTTCCCCGTGGGAACAACGTGTGGTCGCTAGGTGTCAAGGACATTCATCTTTCGTGTCGGCTGTGGCATTTGATGCATCGAAATGTGACGGACGGACATACCGGTTTGGTAGCGTTGGAGAGGATAACAAACTGATACTGGTCCGCGTGTGATCATTTTGGTAAAGCACCGATACTAATCTCGTCATTACAGTGGGACTTTTCCAGTGGTGCATTACATAGACCAAAGCTTCAACATGGTCATCATCCGCGCGTGTCGATGGCATCCAGTGTCTCATTGGCTGTGGCGCATCGCCGCGGGACTGACTCAGCCACTCAACTTTCAACACCTAGATACCATCCCGCACCATCTAGAAACGAAGTATCGGCGGTTCAACCAGTTTTGGTATACTGTTCGCCATCTCTTTATCTTTGTTTACTTACAAAACGTGCGCTTTACTCAGGTTAAGCATGTCGAGGCTGACATGCTAAGCTGCCTGACATTCCTCCCTCGCGCACTACTGACGACAACAAAATATGGTCATGTGAGGATGTGGGTCCGACCACTTGTGACGCCTGGGAACCCGCGTCGACGGACACATGCGAGGCAGGCGCTGTCAATATCGGACTTGCAGGATGTTGTTTAAGTGCTGAACTTCAGCACACAAGACGGAGAGACGCGAGAATTAAATTATCCGTACGTTGCGATTTGTGCCTTGTGTAGCATCATGTCTGGCTGTCCGATGTGGCCATTTTGCTCGGACATGATGATTACAGCCTCTTTTTGAAGGAATGAGAGGCTCTCCATGCCAAGGAGGCATGTTGGATCTTGGGCTCCACTACCGATTATTGATGTCCTTTTCCACGACATTGAAAATTATCGATGCCGAGCGAATTGCAATTAGACTTGTTTCAAACATTATTTTGCTTTACAACCATCATATCAGCGAGACGGTCAGGACCGCTACCCAATTCACTGACGGCCGTGATGGTCACATAGCTGATAGTTACAATCAAAAGATCCAAGAGTGCTATAACAAGACAATAACGAAGATTATGAGTGAACCGCCTCATCAAGTAGGAAAGACCAGAGAGCGTCCGAGCGCTTAAAATCGTGGTGCACTACGCTCATTAACCAACGGTTCTCCCATACCTCGTTGAGCAATGCTTTCTGGGAGGATTCAGGTGCATAGAAGGATGCCCAGTCGGCCCATATTGAGAAAGCTTCGTTCTACAACGCAAAGTGTATTTGATGGGGTTCATTTTGCGGTAGCAGCGAGCTCGCACCTTCCACGTGAGAAATGATTCTCGTTCAATGATCGTCGTCTGCACTACCTCCTGACCAGGAAATACTCCCCACGTCACCGCATTCCTCCCATCTCCAGGTATATTAGTCCTAAATCCACTCTAAGGAATGCTATGAGTAAGCCATCGATTCCAACGGAAAGCAGCAGCTTACCTGTGAGTTCGCCGCGAAAAAATGGATCCAACCATTCCCTTCTTTTTCAATTTTTTTCTCAATTTGATATACGATGTTCTCTTCCGCGAAAAACTCAACAAACCCTTTCTGAAAGACATACCCACCCCTTGGGCCCCAACCATATACTTCATCAGTAGAGTTGGTGTTATCGATTGCAGGTTGAGAGCAGACAGTCCATAGCCCTTGGGTGGTAAGTTTCTTTAAGTATTCAAGAATTGTTCCAGATTCGTCAGACAGTGGCGAAGCAGAGAATGGTGTGGAGGAGATATTAGAATCAAGATAATCCAGAAAAAGCTTGGTCAAATCCTCCATGGTGGTCGGATTTCCCCAGTGGAATGGCACTGCATGAACCTAAGGAAACATTCGGGCTAAGATGGGTAAAGACAACTGTGAGGGTCATACGTTGATGCCCAAACCACCCCATTGATCTTGTGCACCGAAAGCGGGACTCTTGTAATCACCGAAACGACCGTTTGGAAACTCGTCCCAAGTCGCCGCATTGTTGAGCTCACCGCGTCCAGGGGGCTCTATGTCTAGTATCGGTTTGCTCACTAATGCATTCGCGGCGGTTGTGGTTGCAAGGATCGGAGTAACCACCAAATCTGAACTAGGAAGTGGAGGGCAAATCGATAGCGGAGGAGAATCCTTATCACGGGGTTTATATCAAAGTATAACTGCAGGAAGTGAGACGATCTTACAACAATAAGTTTATTTTTGGTCGTCGGACTACCACCAGCCCATCCAAGGTGCTCAAGAACACGCTGAACACTCTTTTCAAGGTTGAGGGTGCAAAAATGAATTCCAGAAACGAGGCCAGATCCGGTGATCCTCTGTATGATGTCCACGGCGAGACGAACACCGTAGTTCTTGACAAGTTGGTCGTCATGCTATCGTAGCACCTATATTAGGTTTCAGTACAGTTGATCAATCGACCCACCCGGATAATGTCCAACTCGGCAATGATATTGGGCGGAACCTGTGCTCCACATAGCTTGATGACTCGCAGGAAGGATGCATACGTCTGTATGGGCATGACGCCGGGTATGACAGGCACCTTTATACCTGTATGTCATGAGGAATGGGTCCCATTAGTTCGGAAAGACCACCAACCTTTATTTCGAACTTTCTGGATCCATTCAATGAAACGGTCCGAGTCATAGAATAATTGTGTTACAATGAATTCAGCCCCGGCTTCCACTTTTTGTTTGAGAATGCCGATAGTGTCTTCTTCATTTGCATCATTTTCTGGGTGCCCTTCTGGATAAGCTACAAAAGTGATAAATCAACGCCATCATTGCCCCCGTTTCAACACTAGGTCAGATTAATTACCCGCGACACCTATGCAGAAGTGAGATGAATACTCGTTTGAAGAACGTATATATTTGACCAGATCCAGTGCAGACGTGAACCGTGAATCAATTGGCGTCCAATGCTCTTGTCCACGTGGAGGATCTGAGTGAAAAAGATGAAGAAACTGGATATGTAATCTAGAATGGGATGACCGACCACCGCGGAGTGCCAAGACGTTTTGTATACCTCGTGCTTTCGCTTCCTGGGGGTTTGTTAGGGTGCTGCGGGAGGGGGACAGGACACTGAACGTACGCGTAAAGCGTCATCGACCATCCCAGGAAGCATGTTCGTGCACGTCAGATGCAGAACAGTGTCAATGCCACACTCAGACTGGGTATACCCAGCGAGATCGAGACTCCTATCTCTGGTGGAGCCACCGGCACCCCATGTTACACTGATTGCGATGGGACGCAGCACGGAGAGACGGGTAATACGCGAGACGAGATTCTCGAAACCCTACACATTTTTAGTAGGAGGTATCCAGCTCACGAATGACATGCACCTGATCTGTGCGAGGGGGGAAAAATTCAAACGTATAGAAAGGTTGAGCAGGCGCATTTGCAGCGATTTTGTCTGACAGTTTCATGGCATACTAGGGTTTATTATATAAGCAACTTACTCTACCAACAAGTGCTTCAATTCCAAACAAGGGTAAACTACACCCTAGCAATATCGACCACGACACCAGCAATAAAATGGACGCGACGCCCGCAACCGCCGACTTTTCCTCGACACCTCCAAAGCGTACCAAGATCGTATTGCTCGGTGACCAGAGTGTCGGCAAGACCAGTCTGATCACCAGGTTAGCCCGAGACGCGAAGATTGTTCTGCAAGTATTCGTGCTCATCTGGTATATATGCAGATTCATGTATGATACGTTCGACAACACTTATCAGGCTACGATTGGCATTGACTTCTTGAGCAAAACCATGTACCTCGAGGACCGGACCGTTCGGTTACAGCTGTGGGATACTGCTGGACAGGTAAGTTAAGACTCGAGAGTTTCGAAATGCTACTCATCCAGAATGACTCCCGTGTGACAGGAACGATTCCGTTCGCTAATACCATCGTATATCCGTGATTCCTCTGTAGCAATAGTTGTATACGACATAACCAGTAAGTACCATACCCTAACGCAAGCTTCTATGGCTAATCTCCATTGATGCAGACCGGCAATCTTATTTATCAACGTCAAAATGGATTGAAGACGTACGATCGGAACGTGGAAACGATGTCATCATCGTCCTAGTGGGTAACAAGGCTGACCTTTCGGAGAAGCGGTTCGTCCTCGCATATCCCCACTGCGTTACGCGGTGTATGTTCAATCCTTTGCATCATTCCAGTCAAGTCACGGTTGAGGAAGCAACCCAGAAGGCAACGCAAATGAGCATTATGTGTATGGAGACTTCGGCCAAAGCCGGTCATAATGTCAAGTCGTTATTCAAGAAAATAGCTATGTCATTGCCCGGCATGGACAATAATATGCAAGCAGACTCACAGAACACCAGTAAGTAATCTCCTTGGCATTACGGTAATTAAATCTGAAGGGAGGTATTCCAGAAATTGACGTGACAACTGCTCAAACACCTACTGTTCCGGAAGCTTCACAGTGTAACTGCTGATGTATCCTCGTCCTGCCATGCCTCTTGCGGCATTATATACCGTGATCTTTGTTTCGGGCATATCAATTGTTTGCTACGATCACCAACGGGGTCTCCCAAATGCTATCATTTACCCTGTCTGTCTGCTAACCACGGCTCATGGTGTTACCTGCACCTCTTGGATGTGCGTCTTTGTATTGGGCCCACTGTTCGTCTTTATGGCGTTTCTCTTCTGCTTTCAGTGCTCCTAGCACTGTCCCATCCGCTTCCGAGTCCGTGGTGGACTGTTCAGATGTGGTGGGTTGGGCTTCGGACTGGGGCCTACGCTAGCCGCTCAACCAAGTATAAGTTTTCTCAGAGAGGGCTTACCCTCCGCTGGAAAGGATACCCCCGTGCTGCCGCTCTATTTCCAAGTATTCGTCGATGGTCATGGTTGGTAGTCGATGCCCAGGCCCAAAAACCTGTGCATGCAGGCGAGTACGGTCTCGCGTACTCGCAGGCAAGATGGTGAAGGGTCTCAATGGCTGCAGTGATGATCAGGAGAGTAAAGCATTTCGTTTATTGGCATTTACCTTGCCATGAGGATCCAATAGGGGTCCTTTTTCGGGAATGTTTGGGGGTACATCAATCTTCCACACATCCTCCTGGTCTTTAGTCTTGCTTCGTCGTTCGTCTGCTGGTGGCTTCGACAGTGAAGGAGGGGGTGGAGCACTGCTGAGCAACTGGAACTCTTGATCCACACCTTCAAGTTGTGTGCGCGCCTGGGCATAGAAGAGCCTAAGAAGTAGCAATGTAGCTTCTCTGAGAATATCCTCAGTCTCGAGACCTTCAGCATTGTCGTCCGATTGGAGAAGTAGAGATGCTACAAGCTCGAATTCGCTGAATGAGCGGTCCTCGGAAACCGGCTGTCCCCGACGTGTCCTAATTACTTCTATACGAGTTCGGAGGTCCCTTTCCGCTCTGAATTGTCTGATTTTGACCTCCCTGCGTTTTCCAGCGTCTCTGATAGAAGAGGGTTGCTGACTATAGAGTACACGCTCGGTCTCCGGTACGATGTCGTAGGTCTCGAGACTGGAAATATACATATTCAAAGAGCCCTAGTGGTGGACATCGGCAACGTTCTTGCAATCCGCCAGGTCTCGGACTGACCTGAATTTGGGCCAGGTTCTCTATGCGTCCACATCTATCGGTAGTTCTGACTCGGTTTTGTATCCCTGCACGGATAAATGGCAGAGATAGATACACGAGATCCGGCGTGGATATATCGTCGAGAACTTCATTCGAACTGAAAAGTGATAGATGAGCGACTCGGGAGGTCAGTCGAATGAGATCGGACAGTGTATCCTGGATAAGTTCCTGGAGGTGGTCGCCATCAGCAAGATACAAGCATTGGTGAACTGGACACATGCCTGAGTTTCATCTTCAACGGTAGGTAGACTAGAGGCTCTGGCGGCCTTATCCAAGGTCCTCGCGTATAGAGCTGAGAGTGATAGCGACATGATATTTGACGTGTGGTGGCCCGGAAAATATGGTTGAGATTGAAGAACGAGTATTCGGGGGCCACATCCAACTTGCACTACTACTAGGATGAACTTGCATAGAGACCACTCGCAAAATTATTTTTCGCGTAGGAGAAATCTCGAGGAGCTCTTGCACTGCGGGGACGACGATTCGGGATATGTCGAAGGCAAGGTCTTCATGATATGGCCACCTCGAAGCAGGTTACACCGCATCAATCTCGAAGTCGTGGAAGACTTCGCTCTCTACCGCTTCGAAGTGGAGGTACCTCACAAAGATGGGATTATATTTCGACCACACGAACGCGTTTGCCTTGCTCTCAAGGGGATGAGGGTTGATCGGCGCAAAGAATCAAGTGCTCCACACTACTTCCCGATCGTCCTCCGGTTCCCTGATGGTGTAGCCTTCAAGTATCTGAGTGGCGTTAATGCAGGCAAGATCGTCGACACATGGGAGGGTAAGTGCATCTACTTCTGGACTGGTACCCGTAAGCTGAAGTCTGTTGTCGGAGTGTGCAGGAAACACAGACGATTGGTACAACCCCGGCATAGTTCATACCCTCTCAGATGCGATCTCAGACGTCAAAGCGGGTCGACCTCCATCGTTAATTGCAAACGTAGACGATGCGGTTGCTGTTCAGACAATCCGACCAGCTCAGCAGCCTAGTACCGAGAGACCTGGCCGTTCCTCCAAAGCGAGGCTACGAAAGAAGCGAAGATTGTTCAAGGGAAAGGAGAAGGAACCGATGTTACCTTACGAACTAGCAAATGACACAGATAAACCACTTCCGGTCACGTCTTGCCACGAACAACCTCAAACGTCAATTCATGCTCCCTTGACCAATAGATCTGACAGCCATCCTCAGCTCCATCAGGTCAGTGAGCATGCCAACGGAGAAACCTCTATCCGGGAGGACAACGAGACCGACATCTCGCGTGAATACAACCAACACAACGAGGTGATTGTCCCTGGAGAAGCTGGCATCCCTGCTCTCGGGCTTAAGGCGGGTATTCGCACACAAAGGGTTCGTCCTTGATAGCCATGCTGCTGGGTATTGATCTCGCATTCGATATGCTAGGGTGACATTTTCACTGCCCTCACTGAGCTTCAAAAAGGTCATTCCATGATCAATGTTATTGGAATTGTGGTCCAGGTGACTCCGGAAAGAAAGACAAGGACAAATGGTGAGTCAATTATGCACTCTACGCAAATTGCGAGGGACTTACTTTACTAGAATGGAGTCGCTCGATTACCCTCGTGGATCCGTCCATAGTTGATTCACCACAACAAAGTATCAAAGTGAACTGTTTTCAGAAGAAATATCTAGAGTGGCTGCCGCAAGTGCAAAAGGATGACATCGTTATTCTACGCAAGCTCAAGGTCCGACGACGACACCGTTGTCCACGCAGTTTGTAATGACCTTACACACAACAGGTTGTGGAGTTCCACGGTGTCGTGACAGCTACAGGCTATGGTGACAAGTTGCGTTGGGCTGTTTATGATCTGCTCAAACACTCTGTGCGACTTCCTAACAAAGGTAATGCTCCTGAGAAGGAACTGATCGACGATGGGATGGGTTACGAATACTCTCCATACTGGGAACCACTCCAGGATAGCGTTGAGCTTGAATATTGTCGGAAAATTGGCGAGTGGTGGAAGGCACTTGAAGGGCAAAAAGTATCTACAGTAGAGTGCTCAGGATCTCTGCGTAGGCGGCATCTGCTGATCTCTGAAGCCTCTCCCGATCTCCCACCTAGAGGTTTTTTCGATTGTACCGTGGAGGTGAGCGAATAATACATTCGTTGAGCCGGTCCTGAATGCTTCGTGGGAAGGTGCTACAAAAATTCAACAACCACAGCGGTGCGACTACTATTTATGTCACGGACTACACAGCCAACGCTTTGGTGCACACCGTGCAAGCCACTTGGTGTCCACTTCAGTTGTCTGACCGCGTACTGCAGTGCAGTTTGTGGGATGGCGCCAAGAACTTAGCAAACATGATGAATCCTGGCGAATATTGGTACTTGCACAACGTCCGGGCCAGGTGGAATCCTAATCATTGCATGGAAGGCACAATGCAGCTCGCGGAGAAGGTTACTCAGCTAGATGAGACCAAACTCGAATTACAGCCGCATCTCCAAGCTCTTCTAGCGTTAGTGTCTTACAGCGTATTGTTAGAACAAATTGACACCTCCTGCAGGAGAAAGAAAGAGTTCGAATTGAATCACTCTAGCCTTACCTCGGGGTCTGCATCATTGCATATTTTTCCGGAAATGCTCCTTCAAGATATAGAAGAGAGCACGAGCTTTCTCACTTGTATCGTCGAGGTATTCCATTTTCCCAGCAAGTATCTACATGCTCACCATATTCCTGGAAGCTACTCCACATCGACCTCAACTCGCGGGAGGGACATTTTTTATATGCCACCGACTACACATACAACCCTGACTTGCCGACCACCGTCTCAACAGCCGATTGGGCGCACAATCTTGAACATCGTGTGGTGAAGATAAGGTTGGACGATGTTCAAGCCAAAATTTCAGCAGACCTCAGGCCTGGTTCCATGTATATCGTCCAGAATATGCGTATCAAACGCTCCAATGTATCTGGTGGTATGCATGGATGTTTGGGTGGGGGTGATACACTTATTGTCTCCTTGCATGACTCGTCATCCCACCATGCCCAAACATTGCAAAGGCTGGTACATTTGCAACGATTCATCTAATCTTTCTCAGATATCCATGCAGGAACAAAGAAAGATGGAAAAGAGAGAACATGCTGAATGTCCCGATGCTTTTGAACGGGTCGCGTGGGGAGACTCATGGATCATCGACTATTTTCAGTTTACAGGAAGCACTCGCATTGCCTGCTCCAGCCGAGTTCAAAGTGCTAGCTCGCGCCATGGATTTTTTTCCCTCCTCTCTTGAGGATGCGTGCCTCTTGCGATGTACTAAATGTGAATCAAGGTGAGCGTTCCGGTTTTTCAAGTACCTACATATGTTAATTCCATTCTCAGCACCCTGCCTTCTTTCCAAGGATGCCCACGTTGTGATGATATGTTGGAAGCAAATTGCAAGTGGTTTTACTGTTTGTATGTTCTACTCCAAGACGAGAAAGGCAACGAAATCATTGTGACTCTTAATGAGGTGTGTGTTCTTTATTGTGAGTGTAAAATTGATGTGATACCGGGTTGTTTGTATATCAGTGGTGCACGCTGTTGCAAGGTGTTGAACCTACCGACCTTCGTTGTGATCGGGTAGCATTCTGCAAGTTCCTGGCGAAGCTCGATCCCATCTTGGGCAACTTGAGAGACATCCATCCGGCTTGGTGGAGGGACGAGGATAAAGCTATTGAGTCGCCGTTGATGATATTCACTATTGAGAGTTGGAGTATTGGCAACGAGAAAGTATACAGTCTTCTTGATTGCGGCTCTGCATAAGGGAAACGCCCCAGTCAGCCGTCTCCTTAGTAGCACATAGTACTAAGCTATAAACTTACATGACAATAATGTCGTTAATGGTTGTTGAATGATTGCGGTATGTCACTCCCTAACTTCGAGGAGGTATAGTTTTACTATCAACGAGATCCTCCGAGTCAGAGACGAATTTGCATAATCCATACCGACGGTGTCAGAGTTCGCAACTCAAGATAAGACATAAGATTCTATACGACGAAATTGGAGGAACCCCACGCATACGGAGGAAAACACCTTCAGCACGTTTCCGAATCAGTGCCGTGGCACGTTTACTCGGTCCATGATTTGTAGGGCATAGGTTTGCCGACAGCATTGAACTCCTTGATTAATCGAAGTGCTCTAGCGCTAATTCCTCCGGGTATGGATACATTCGCTTCGTATTGACGCCATCAGGATCTCATCCATTTCCAAGCGGCGCAAAATGAGAGTCGCCTGGGTATGGAGACTATTTCGTTCACGCTTGGGGAGAATATACAAAGTTCCTGAGAAAGCCACTTTCAGCTCTCGCCCTCGTACCGCATGCAAGCTCTGTAGCGAGTCGCTGTAGCGGATGACTTGGAAGCACGTCACGGTGGTCTTCGTCATTTGAGAGGTTTCGGGACAAATATCCAGGGTTCCATCATAATTGATAACAACTTGGGCTAGGCATAAACGACACGGAGCGGAAGGCATAAACGCTGCGATTATAGAAATCTGGGATATCTCCAGTGGTTTAAAAGAAGTCGAATACAGCTTTGAAAATCATTCACAGACGGGACGGCTTGAAACACCACAGAACATGACCTCTGGAGCGATATGACTAAAGTAATGGAAGCTTCGTCAGATTCTACCATCGAATAGGCGGTCGTCATTCTCACGTTGAGTGGGGAAACTGTCAGTCCGTGGTCCGTTTGTGAAGAGGGGATGTTTGGGTTATCGACCCCACATGCAGTACGAGTAGGGGGCGGGTAGAGGGACGGGTTGGTGACAGTTTCTACGAAAGCTCTCGTCAGGGGGCTACCCAGCCGTAACTGATCAGTGAGACGGTTTGCAGTCGTTGGCTGGTAGCCGACGGTAGCCGACCGTCAGGACCACTACCCAATTCACTGATCTCCGTTTCAAGGCTAAGGTACCAGTTACCAGTCCAACGCCCTATAGGCCATGGTCCACAGAGGCAGCAAAGGCGCGACCCCGACTGGACTGGTTGCGACATAGGTAAATGCAAATCGGGATGGGGGGGGGGGACTTTGCGTTTGACGAAGAGTCAGATGTACCTGGGAACGCCAGGCACTTACTCCCATAGACACATCGGGCGCCCGGTTCATGTTCGGGACCCCCGTCGCACTTCTGCGCTGCCATGGGGTCCGCAAGGGATCGATGATCGACACAGTATATATACGTCACGTATGGTACATGATCTTGACATG
>JBBPJJ010000043.1:0-56185 GCA_038088635.1 Veloboletus limbatus
TCAATAGCCATCGTTATCATTTCAAGGGGCGATTCTGTGCAGTCAGTGCTCACCTGGGCACGAGATGCAAGCATTTATGCATATGGGAAATGGCTAGTTAATTCGCAAGGGAGGATAGCAATGGAAATAAAGAAAACTGCAAGCATGTTCAGAATAGAGTAAATACTGCCAGTAAGTCGTCAAGAGGCATAACACATGCCTTTGTTGTCAATAGCCATCGTTATCGTTTCAAGGGGCGATTCTGTGCAGTCAGTGCTCACCTGGGCACGAGATGCAAGCATTTATGCATATGGGAAATGGCTAGTTAATTCGCAAGGGAGGATAGCAATGGAAACGAATATATTCGTATTATCAAGGCGCGCAAAAATCCTATCACATTTCGCCGTTTGTTAGAGTTCCAACAAAGATATATGACTAGGTAAAAAAAAATTAGTTTCAGTGATGCACTAAATTTGACACGACAATCATGCAGACAAGCTGTACAGCTTTAGTGAGTATTGACGCTCGAACAGCTCGCACTTATTTATACCGTCAAATGATGGGGGTGAGGGAGACGATGCGTCACCACGAGCGATGGCTCTAGAAGGTGTTTTCGAGAATACTGACGGAGATGTGGGTGTAGCTGATCAGAGAATGTGATGACGGAGACGACGGCGAGCAGTACTATGGCAGACGATACGAGTGGTTGGATCGGGGCCTCCAAGGAAGAGGAGAAACAGAGCAAGTGTGTGTCCCGCCGTCTCTCGCCTCCGAGGGTGCACGACTAATCTGCTAGACGACGGAGGATCTGGACTCGGACAACGGAAACGACGACGACGTGGAGTTAGTGGAGGAATGTGATGCCTGCGCCCACGGGGATGCTTCCAAAGAGGGTTACTACTACGTGAGTGTTTCCATCTCATATTCGGATGTTACAATGGAATGTGGGGACTGATTAAGATTGTGTAAAATTGGCAGTGCTTGTACAGAACAACACAGGTGAGGGTGTGGGGAGGTATGTAACCAGTTTTGTAAGGTCCTGGTCCTCGAGCGCCTTTTTGACGCCCGCGGCCACGGATTCGGAGGCCAACATTATCGACCGCCTCATTGGCTTCCAAATACACGAAACCCTAGTGATTTTCTACGGAAATGACAGCATGTGAGCAAACGCGAATGAGCGAGTAAGGATAAGTCCGAGGAAATATTGGTGCCAGAGTGCTGGGGTGTGATGAAGGCAATGTCACCAAAGATAGTATTACATGGAAAACATCAACAAGTCCGTAACTACCTATGCATCCGTGTATTGCCTGGAGAGAACAAATGTGTCGGAATAGAAATTTAACAGCCGAGGAACGCTTCAATAAGCTTCCACACATAACAACAACGAAAAGGTCAAGGAATGTCCGGAAAATTGCAAGACTTGAGTGAAGAGGTGCCGTCAGAGTCAAGCGCCGACTGCCTGTGCAACGCGACCCAGTTCATCCCTTTCCGCAACAATAGAGGGGTCCACGGGTGGTGTTGCGTTTCCCTGGTATTTTCCGGTAGCTGTGGCATCTGATGTCTGCATTTTCTCGAGCTCCTTGGCGACGAACTTTGCGTGAGCGTTGAAACCCATCTCCGAGTTCAATACACCCCTAGCGAGGTATGAACGTGGGTATGCTATAGTCTGATTAAGTAAAAATAACACATTACCTGACGATCCCCTTGCGGTCGATGACGAACGTGATGCGAGGGTCAGCCAGTCCTAACATCCCCCGTCCAGTTTGGTATGCCTTGTGTGCAACATGGTTTGTATCGCTCAAGACAGGATACTGCGTGACCGATGAGCGTCAGCGCAATACCCTATAGGAGACACTCACGGGAAGCTTGTTCTTTTCAGCGAATGCTTTCTGTTTCTCTACCGGATCAGAACTGATACCGACAACCAGAATATCGGAACGCTTGTAAATCTCCTCTTCTGATGTAGGGACGGTGAACGGACGCTACTCTCGAGATGGTACCGCACACACCAGCCAATGCATCACGGAAGTGGCAAGCCTCACGGGTGCAACCGTATGTACCTGAGTATCGGAAACGCGGCGTTGAGATCAGCGGGAAAGCGCCCACATGGAGCACCGCGTACCTGACTTTGGGTAGAAGAACAAGGCTATGGGTTTCTCAATGGGCTTGCCCTCCTGTTTGGGGGGAAAATTGAACAGATCACCGTTTGAATCCGGAATGGAGAAAGACGGCGCGATTTTATCAATGAGTGGGTGTTGCGGAGCCATGACTGACTCAGCTTCAGTGGCAAGCAACCACTGTATATTTACCAATTTAGGCAATCGATAATTGCCAGAGAAAGTTCAAAAGTGCGAACTGTGTCGCATCGCGTTTCGGTGAGCTCACTACAACCATACACATGGGTCTGCTGGACGGTATATTTGTCGACAAGACATGTCGTGAATAAGACGTAAACCTACGATATTGGGCTAACAAGAAGCGCAAGGTTACTCTAACATCTGTATGCACTCCCACATGAGCGCAAGGTTTCCGGAGGCCTTACCACGCTACGGGACCAACCTAGCCACGAGTCGGCGTGCTGTGGGATAGTTCAAGGTTTTGGCGGGGTCATTGCCTCTGAGAAATACAATGAATAGGCCAGAAAAGAAGTTTAAGCGGGGACGTACCAGCATTTAGCTCCGCAAAGCGCTGACCAACGCGTTCGGAGTGCTTCAGAAACTTGTCTGAGCAGTTGAGTACACACTGCTCCTAAAACTGGCGTTAGTTCGAGTGACAAGATGGGAGGGCAGCAGGGACACCTCTTTGGAGGAGAGGGCTTTACTGGTGAAGTCGTTGCAACACGAATTAAAACACCTTTCCACGAGGCCAGAGTAGAGACGCAGAAAGTCTTGCATCTAAACGCGTGAATGAGGAGGGTGTTGGGCGTGGTATGCTCACATACCTGCTTCTTCTCGATGACCTTTGTCATGTGGGTCTGTTCCGCAGCGTTGAACTGTGAGAAATCCATGCTGGACCGGGGGAGGGAGGGAGGGGACACAAGGAAAATAAGAAATACAGACAGACCCGGTCTCGATGAAGCACGTGCACACTTTGCCGAACGTGGCGTGTGTTTCATCGAATGACGGATGGTCGCATCCACGATCTCAAGGGCCCATCTGGCATTGACCCCGTCAGTGCCTCCCCGAAAACTTATATAGTCCAGCACAGAGTACGTCTCCCGGTTGATCACCTTCAATAGATCGTGTCAGATCTTCACGTTTTGCAGTGGATCTCACCATGGCTCTCCCTTACAAGGATGCTCTTCAACGGCTCGAAAACCGTCGCGTCAAGGCAACTCGCCCGTTGATTCCTCCGCAAATCTTGCAGGAGGACCTCCCTTTGTCAGTGGTGATTCTCACCCCACACTTGTCTGCTAACGCAGCATCAGGACACTCCTCTCCGCAAACACTGTCCTAGAGGGACGTCGCACGACTGAAAACATTGTTCGTGGTGACGATGACCGTTTGATGGTCGTGGTCGGGTAGGGCACCCACCTTCTACGCAGTGTCGTCGGACGCTCGCTCATGCCGTGTCTATAGTCCGTGTTCTGTTCACAACGTCGATGCTGCGATCGAGTATGCAAGGCTACTCAAACAGTATGCAGACACTGCCAAAGACGACCTCCATATTGTCATGCGTGTTTACTTTGAGAAACCACGCACAACACTGGGCTGGAAAGGCCTCATCAATGATCCGTACGTCATCTCTATCTATTCGGTGTCCTTTCTCTTACATATCATTCACTGTCAGAGACATGAACTCGAGTTTCCAGATCAACAAGGGGTTGCGCATTGCCCGCAAACTACTTCTCGACATCGCCAAGTTAGGATTGCCAGCTGGCTGCGAGTTTTTAGACACCATATCACCTCAGTATACAGCAGATTTGGTCTCTTGGGGGGCAATCGGTGCCCGAACCACCGAATCACAGGTTCATCGAGAGCTGACTTCGGCACTATCCATGCCGACTGGTTTCAAAAACTCCACAGACGGCTCGGTGGGAATTGCGATTGATGCTTGTAGAGCTGCTCGAAGTGGTCATGTATTCCTAAGTGTTGGAAAGGAAGGCCTGAGCAGTATCATAGAAACTGAAGTGAGTCTTTCCCCCCATCTTCGCCTAGTTATTCTCAGTTTGAACAGGGAAACCCCGATGTTCACATCATTCTTCGAGGAGGATCAAAAGGACCTAACTATGACGCGGAATGCGTGCGAGATTGCTATGAAAAGCTTGGCAAGGCCGGGCTTCCTGGCAGGATTATGGTAAACCTCCTTCGGTTCCTCTCAAAACATGTTCCTATATTTATACCGCGCACAGATTGACTGCAGCCATGGAAACAGTCAAAAGCAGCACCGAAAGCAACTGGAAGTTGTCGAGGACATTGTCGGTAGATGTCTGCCTCTTTCGTTTCCTCCCACTTATCGTCTGATTCCGCAGGTACAACAACTGTCTTCTGGGGACACGTCCACGTATCTCATGGGCGTCATGCTCGAGTCCAACCTTGTCGAAGGGCGACAAGACATTCCTCCTATCGGACCAGCTGGACTGAAGTATGGACAGTCTGTAACCGATGCGTGTTTGTCCTGGGAGTTGACTGTGCCAGCCCTCGATCGCTTGCGGGAAGGCGTACGAGCCCGTAGAGAGCTTGTCGCGCGGCATGCGAGAGGACATACGACGAACACTGTCAAGGTCAGCGGTGTCAACGGTACACAGGCACACTAGCTAAGCAGTGCATAGTAAAAAAAATTGAATGTACGATTATGACGTCATACGATCTTATGTTGCGCGATGCCGTCGGTTCGGTCGCGACTTACTCCATTCAACTTTTTATTCGCTTACTACTACGGTCGTCGAAAGGTAACGGAGCTTGGGAACGCTAATCTGTCTTCGTGTCTGTCAATGCCCGGTGTCAGTTTTTATACATATTGCCGGGTGTTCTCATGTTCAAGGGCTGCATTACTGGTGAGTTGTCATGTACAGGTTGCCCCCAGTGCTCGAGTTTCAGTTGCAGGCCTCCTTCCTAGTGCTATGGATTCTGGCAGAGATTATGCGAAGGGATAAGGAGTGGCAATCTCAGGCTCACCAGGACAGCCTCAGCTTCGCAGCTGGTGACTTCGCCAAGTTTACGCTTTCCTTGTTCGTATGGTTTGTCTGCCGGCAGCTCCAAGGTGTACACTCCTTATCAACTATCGTCGCGTTTCGTGCTTCCCCTGACACACATCTGGGACTCCCCACGTGTAATGTCCCCTTTCACGCGCACGGACAAAGGTTTCCCACCTCCATGTTGAGTTATTCTGATTGTCAAGAAACCATGTCTACCGGACAACCTCCATCACATATAGTCAATTTAACCCTTGGAACCGTGCGATCGACCCTTTCTATTTTCGTCGTTGGTCTTGTTTACACTCTTCGCGCTTACACCGTACGTGCAGAGTTTACTCCTATTTTACGATTGACATTTACCGATAATGTTCCCACAGAATCTCAGGACTTTAGAGTTTGTCGACTTTTTCACTCTGTACCTTGCTTTCCCTGTGACTATCATGGGCATCCTCTTCATTCTGCGAATCATTTCCTGGAGAAAATTCCCTTCGGTTTTCTGGCATGCGTGTGTCCTGCAAGTTCGTGATATTCCCAAACAGACGTCGTTCTGGAATATCGAGCTCACGTCGATATCAGTTTGCAGGATCCTTTATTACTAGGGTAAGCTAACCTCAACCGTGCTGTGTCAGCTAAATCAACGTCCACAAGGACGCCCTTGTTGGCTCAGGGCTTCCGCACTACAATCTTTTAGTTGCATCTGCTCTTTGTAATTCAATGTGCATCTCATTCGTTGACCTGGTTCGTAGTTCGCTACATCCTCAAGCTGCCTGACCGCTTCTGTGACTAGATTTATGGACACCACTGCTCATCATCCGTTTATTTGATCAACACTATAATATTCGCCCAATCGTCACTCGTACATTCTTTATTATTTTTGTTACATCCACCACACGCCATCTCGCATTCATATTATAATCGCTTTGCGTCTGCGCTTCAAGTATTGCCCCTAATCGAAGCGGCGAAAGACATCACGATGATGCTTATTATACAGCGTGAGTCCTCGATTGGTCGTTCGCTGATGCAACAATAATCAATGATCTTCATACTTTCCAGAGTGTGGTGCGCTGACTCAGGGGATTCTTATTTCCCTGGCGTCGACCTTTTTACTTACGGTTGATACATGGGGGTTCATCGAAGCCCCGTATTCCGCGTTTCTCGGCTGTCTGATCGCCATCCTTGGATTTGGTATACTAGTTCTTTGCGAGCAACACGCAGTCGAACAGCAGCATGATCTCTTTGTTTCAGTGAGCTTCTGATTTACAATACTGGAACGATATAGGTTGATGCGTGGACCACAGACCCGTCGGTGTTTTGCAGCTGCGATAATATCTTTGGCGGCATTGGGATACATTGTCGTTGTCATATTCCTGGACTTCGGGATCAATTCTTCGGACTTGTCCTCCACGGGGAGACAGTCTTTTGATTTGTCTGGGAATCGTTCCGACTGCCGTGTAGCATCATCGACTCTTATTCCTACGCAAACAATTGCTAATTATACACACTTCAGCAACGTTCTGCTTATCGTATTTTTCAGTCACGCTAGGTATGATGCCAACCTAGACTTTCATAGGGAGGTGTATGCCGATTATTTTCCGAACGTGAGTAAGTAAACGGTCGGGACTCACTGATCCTTACGACGAATGATTTAGATTGTTTACATTGGTCCTGCAAGCCGAGAGGATAAGGGTTTTGCTCATTCCTATGATGTCCTCGTTGACTCATTTCAATCGGAAGAGGATCTCAGCGACCCCCTTTTTTATAGGATGTCAGGGCGGGTGAGCACATGCCATGATCTGTGCGAGAGTACGCTGTTCCTCAGCATTGACACAGATGGCGCATCACATGCTCTACACAGCTTTGCGAGAATATGGTTGTTATGATGGTTATCTTTGGGTGCCTTTCGATGCACTCCTCAATATTCCCCGACTCCAGCTATTTAATCAAAGCTTGTTTTGGTACCATTCTCCTTGGGGACAATCCGTTCCAAATCTAGCTCTTGGCAACCATACAGGACCCGCGCTGAACAGTAGCCGACATGCCCCTCCTGCGATGATATCTCCGGATACGTCTATCAATCTCACAGAAACATGGAGGGGCTGGGGCCCCGACTGGTGGTAAGTCACAACAAATATCAAAATCTCGCATGGCTGAATCCTTGGGTTCCAGGTGGGGGTGAGTCACACACCGATGACCTCCCATGGTCATCATCATTGACTATCCTCGTGTCAGCGACCCCCACGTTGGTGTGTCTGTATGCATGAGCGCTTTTGACAAGGTTTCCGAGGACATGCGTGATCGCCTCGCTGAACGTACCAACGGACAGACGAGGCTTATCGGTGGCTCTGCGGATACGCTGTATATACCGGGCCGTCATCGCAAGGCGTTCATGGATGTATTGGCGTTGTTCCTCGAGACGAATTGTTTCCTGGAGATTGCAACGCCAACGACTGTCCACCTCGTCATTCCTCCTGGGGAATCGATTCAATTTGTGGACCATGTGCGTGACTTTTTTCTTTTTTTTTTCTTTTTTTTTTTTGCCATGCCATGTCCTTCTCCCCCGTTTGGCGGATTCGAGTGCTGAGTTTTGGACGCTACAGTGGTGGATCTATCAGCCTCCGTTCAACGCATCGTTTGTGAGGCAGAAATGGGCCGAAGGCTACGAGGTGGACACGTTTCATACTTTCCACTGGGGCGAACGCGGCGAAGACGGGATCTGGCGAGGTGATCATCGTCACGTCGCAGACGTGCGGCATCTGCTATGGGAATCGGCAAACAGACAGGGACTGAGCGATGTGTTTCCCGTGGACCTACTAGTAGGCATCGAGGTCAGACCCTCGTGAAGTGATCTTGGGACTTGTAGCCCCCATTCTACAATAGCTATTATACACAGAAATACTTATTGTCTCAAGGGTCGTGAACATGGAACGCGACATAGCATGCGTCAAACGAAACTCGAGGGAAAGTCAAGGTGCACGACATTCATAGAGACTATATGATACCGACGATAAGGGGCACAGACAACAACAAGTCACAGAACCGCGAGCGAGAGAATCTGCTTTACGAAAAGTGTAAACGTTCGTGCATGTACCACGACAGCTGGATTCCATGATTGGAGGTAAAGTTGTGGCACCCGGACACGACAACATTCGCCAGAGTCTCGTTTGGCGTTGCCGCGTCTGTGTAAAGGACCCGAGCACTGAGGACGTCTACCAGGGCTTCTCCTGAAAATTGTTGACACCCAAAGAGTTTGAGCGTCATGAGCTGTGGAAGACGGATCCGGTAACAACGGTTCGGGCCGGAACCGGAAGCGGGTACTGTGGCCACGGGTTCGGGTCTGAAGAGTTGAACGACGTTGTCGGACATGTCCGATCCAACGATGGAGAAGTGCTTCAAGTGTGGCAGCCTATCGAACACCCATCTAAAGTCCTTTGTGCGCATGTCTGAGAGGTCCATGTCCAGAATCTCGAGGGGTGGACGGGAACGCAGGATGAGTTTTCGAAGACCCATTCCGGTGTGGTGATCGCTCGAGGGGGACTGGGAGAAGTCGTGGTCTTCGTCGTCGCTGTCGCCATACTCTTCCGTATGGTAAGTATCGAGAGAGACATCCATGTTCAAGTGACGCAGATGGAGCTCCCTAAGCGCGGGAAGGTGGAGATGGGAGAGGATGCAGCGCTGGATGCAGATGAGGTCCAATAAAAGGGTGTGCAGTCGCGGGAGTGTGACGATGACTGGCGATGTGGTCAAGATGCCCTCCTCGTAGGAGACGCCATGCAAGTAAAAGTGCTCGAGATTAGGACAATGAGCAAGGAATCTGAGGAGGTCAGGGGAACAAACGGTGTGGGTGAGGGAAGATTCTGTGATGTCGAGAGAGGTAAAGTACAGTGGATTGATAAGGTCTGTGGAGGGGAGACTGGAGGCTGTTATCTTCATGGAAACGTGACGGAAGGATGATGTTCCACAAGAGAAAAAGATGTTGGCATCGTCATCAGTGCCGGCATCGAAGGGCACCTTAAGACGGAGGTCGAGGTGGTGAAGGACGCGACGCGCGGTGGACAGGGTGAGATCGGACAGCCTAGTGTGGGATGTACGGTGACCAAACGATACTGTGCAGTCCAACCAGCGCGACAGATAGGGAAGAAAACAAGACACGATTGGAAGGAGGCGGTCAAAGTCGGTGAGGTCGACGTGGACGATGAAGGGGAGGGGATGTGAGCGCGCAATCCACAGTTGAGCGTGGGCGTTGATGGCGTTGATGGAGGCTGCGTTGTTGATGATGATGCGCTGCCATGCTCTGGGAGAAGTTAGACAGATGTGCCTCCATAGCTTGCAGACGGCGGCGATGACGAGCGGCGTGAACGGTGCGCCAGAATGCGCGCAAGACGTGACGAAGATTTCGATGAGCAGCTCTGCGGGCAGAGACTTCATCGTCGTGCCGGTCCGAGCCGGATCCTCTAAAGCTGACTAAGTTTAAAACTGTACAGTCGGTGGCTGAATTCAATCCCAGATCTAAACTCTATTTTCACCGCCCTCTTCAACACCAACATGCCAGGCGTCAGAGACATCAGGTGCGCCCTCAGGCTCGTCTCGTACGCTCACAGCTCACCCCCCATCCTCATCAGCGCAGAAGCCTTCATCGCGGCATACGCATCCCACCTCAAACGCGCCGGCAAGCTCGAGGTCCCAACATGGGTCGACCTCGTCAAGACCGGCTCTTTCAAAGAGCTGGCACCTTACGACTCTGACTGGTACTACATTCGTGCAGGTAATCTT
This sequence comes from Veloboletus limbatus, assembly GCA_038088635.1. Taxonomy (NCBI): domain Eukaryota; kingdom Fungi; phylum Basidiomycota; class Agaricomycetes; order Boletales; family Boletaceae; genus Veloboletus; species Veloboletus limbatus. Next base: position 9,887 of record JBBPJJ010000043.1, read on the forward strand.
CTCGATCACCTTCAATTGCACCCCGCTCAACGTCTCTGCCCGCAACCGTAGCTTCAGTCGCACGGCACATTTATCTTCGCAAAGACGTCGGCATCGGCAAACTCGCAAAACTGCATGGTGGCCGCAACAGACGTGGTAACCGTCCCTCACATCACGCAAATGCCTCTGCTTCCGTCCAACGCAAGATTTGCCAATCCCTGGAGAAGATCGGTGTCCTCGAGCAGACCGAAAACGGTGGCCGGAGAATCAGTCAGGACGGTCAACGCGACTTGGACCGAATCGCAACCGCTGTTGTCGAGGCCACGAAGGAGGAAGAGGACGAGGACGAAGAGGAGGAGGTGGAGGTGGAGGAGGAAGATGATGAATAAATGTACTATCCCCCGCATATCCCGCTTCTCCGCATACTCTTCCATGGTCGCCCAGGATCACTCACTCATGATATGGTATGATGCATACCTTTCTCAAAAATACAGCGCTTTATTACTTCGCTGATCCCCGTCTGCACCTGCCCGCATGGAATTCCCCCTAGTACCAGGCAACTCTTAACGGTGATCGTAGTCGCATTGAAATCGACACCCCACTCTGAATGCAAGGATCCTTCTCAATCAAACTATCAATGATCGCTATAGATGCATCCCTTCCGCGTTAAAGCTTCCACAAACCTTGATCCATGTGATTTCATTTTGTGCCTCTCAATGTCGACGAGCTCATACCTGAACGTAACGTTTGATCACGAAGAAACCCACTGCAGTGGGCGGACAATTTTATGAGAGACAGGGGTGTTCGTGGGACATGAGTCAAGAGTCCGAGAATAATGACGGGTTTTCGGCAGCGCATTGCACCCCAAGTTTTTCGAGGACAGAGTATAGGTTGGAAACCTCCAAAGACATGCTTCAAGGCATTGGGCGTCCAAAGAGCGTCCCTGCTAGTCTTCGAGGGGAACGGGACCGTAATCACCCTTTACAAGAACAGCTAATCTTCTACTGACGTTGGACAGTAAAAAGACGTCGCAACCGGGTTGAAGGACACTGGCAAGTCAGCGCGCCATCAACGACGAACGTCGATGAGAATCGCCCCTCGAGAGCATCGGAACTGACCCTGGCCAAGACTTGCATTTTGTTCACATGTCGAACTCTTTCTTGGGGGGGGTATCTCAAAACTGTCTACAGCAAGGTGTAACCCTTGATGGGTGACGACGCACGACGACGTTCAACGATTGCACCCAAATTCTTCAACCAGTCCACCGTGTTTTCTTCTGACCGTCTTCTCTTCCGTGGCTTCCAAGACGACGATGTCGAACATTTGTACTCCATGCGCAACGATTTTCGCGTCCAGCGATTCATGTCGGGAGAACCTCTCGTGCCTCAACCTACAAATGCTGAAGGCGCAAGCAGAGGGCTCGACGATATAGTTTTCGATCATTCTGAAAGATATGGGGGAGTATAAAGGTGTCCTAGCCCAAGAACAGAGACGGGACCTTTGGGATTTCCATGTACCCCAAGTTCTGGGATGATGGCTATGGGACGGAAGCTGCGAAGTTTACAATTGGATATGCATTTGAATCTCTGGGCATCTAGCGAGTATCGTTGACGGTGCTCGAAGGAAACGCCGCCGCACTCGCGGTCTACGGTAATTTGTGAGTGGTGACGGGTTTATTTTAGCGCTCGCTGACGGTTCAAGCATGAAGGAACGAAAAGGCGGGCAAATTGGGCAGAAGGACACTGGTGTGCATGGGCGTCCTCCAGGATCAGTGGGCTAGGCCACACAGGATGATTCAGGGGCTCTCTTGATAGGCAACCTGTATCATAGCCGCTTCATCCTTTTGTCCGGCGCTGAATTTGTCATGTAGCCAGAAAGAAAGCGTATAAAAAGCGCACCGTCCCTGCTTGATCCCTCTCCAACGCCTCCCATGGAAACCACTGTCACTGGCCTTCAATCAGAGGTCGCCAGACTTCGCGATGAACTGCACTCTCTTAAGACAATCGAGAGCGAAGACGATGAGCAAATCACTATCTCCAACTACCTCCTGACTAGGCTGGAACAACTTGGAGTCACGGTATATCCCCTTCTTCCCCCTGCACCGCGAAATGGTAACAAGCACACCTCGTAGTCCATCTTCGGAGTCCCTGGCGACTTCAACATGCGTATGTATAACCTATCCATTCGTATTCACGGTGACATTCACACATAATTCAGCATTCTTGGTGCGCTTACAAAGCGTATGCTAAATATGGTCGTCTCATCGATCCCCAAGGATTACATAGAAGACCATCCCAGGATCCAATGGATTGGGAACTGGTAAAGATGTAGCTTGCATCGAAGTTCGCTATCTGATGTGTTGCAGCAATGAGCTCAATGCGGCGTATGCTGCCGATGGGTATGCCAGAGTTAAGCCACACAGCATAGGCGTGGTCGTTACAACGTACGTAGCTTCCTGACCCTCTTGCGATCTTTTTAACTCTTCGAAAAGGTTCGGTGTTGGAGAGTTGAGCGCCATCAATGGCATAGCCGGCGGTGAGACGATACCGCCCCTTTTCATCATGCCCAACCTTCATGTCCCATCCAGCATTCTCCGAAATGGTTCCCGTACTTCACATTGTAGGAGTTCCTAGCACTGTTCAACTCAAGACAAAACCCGTCCTCCATCACACGCTGGGAGACGGAAGGTGCTATCAAGCTCGATCAGATAAAAGCATCACTCACTTCAATTGATAGGTTTGATGTCTACACTAAGGCTGCAGAACAGGTAACCATATCCCAAGCAATGCTGATGAACAAGGTACAAGCTGCCGCAGAAATTGATCGCGTTCTCACTGATTGCATCACCCGCGTATGTATCACATTTTATCAATTCGATTCAAGTATTACTCAGTATCTCCAGTCTCGTCCAGTTTACCTGTCACTTCCGGCCGATATGGTATCTGAAAGTATCTCGATCAGGCGGTTGAAGGCTCCACTGTCTCGCGCACGTCCCCCAAACGACCCTGCAGTGGAAACTTTTGTATTGGATGAGATCTGCAAAGTTATAGATGAAGCTGAAAGCGACATTGCTATCCTTGTTGATGCCTGCGTCTCTCGTCACGATGCGCAAGATGAAGTGAATGACCTGGTCACCGAAACCTGTTTTCCCGTTTACTCAACGCCGATGGGAAAGACCACGATCAGTGAGGAGTACGATCGATATGGTGGCGTACGTCTTCGTTGCCTTTGTCCGGTCCCGGTCACTCATTCACCTTGGTCATCGAAGATTTACGTAGGATCCATTAGCGATCCTGCGATTAAGGAAAGGGTAGAAAGGGCCAAGCTGATCGTATCTATTGGCGCACTGAAATCGGATTTTAACACTGGCTTGTTTACATATCGAATTCCGACCACCCATACCATCGAGGTATGAGTATTTTTGGGGCTTGAACGCGGTGAGATTCTGAATTGGTTTCAGCTGCATTCTGACCACACTCTCGTGCGCCACGCGCACTTCCCAGGGATCGGGATGAAGCATTTGCTTCCACAGCTCACCTCCCGCCTGCGGAAATACCGGCTCCAGGCTAGCAAACTCACTGTTCCTAGACCTAAACTGGAAGTTCCCGTAGAGCATGACGATGCCATCACGCAGTCCTATTTCTGGCCACGAGTTGGCAAGTTCTTCAAACAGAAAGACGTGATTGTTGCGGAGACGGGTGCGCGATCAACCCCATTCTTTTGTGCATTGGACTTAGTGCAGTGATAGGAACCTCGAGTTTTGGTATCTTAGATGTTCCTTTACCCAATCAATCCGTATTCATAAGCCAGATACTGTATGGTAGCATCGGCTGGACTGTCGGTATGGGCTTGAAACAAGCACGCATGGATTACGGAGTAACTTTGAGAATCATAGGAACAACTCTAGGAGCAGCCCTCGGCGCCCGTGAAAAAGAACTTGGCCGTGTTATCCTCTTCATCGGTGACGGCAGCATGTAGGTCATAATGATCATTGTGTGGGTTGTGTTCTAATCAATCCCCAGGCAACTTTGTGTCCAGGAACTCTCCACTATGATCCACCATCGGCTTACCCCAATCATATTCTTGATTAACAATAGCGGGTACAACATCGAGAGGAACCTTCATGGTATGTACAGGTGAGTGGCGTTTTTTCGTCCAACGCCTAGTCCTGACTCGCAAACAGGAAGTATAATGACATTGTTGACTGGTTGGTGACGGTGTCTTTTTTCGAAGCATATTTTCGAGATGACGGTTTGACGCGACGTTAGGAAATGGGTTTCGCTTCTCACGACTCTCGGAGATCTTGATGGCACGTTGTCGCGGTCCTATACTGTTCGCGACAAGCCAGGACTGGAAAAACTACTAGATGATCCTCAATTCGCCAACGCAAGCAAAATACAGCTTGTGGAAGTTGTTATGGGCAAGTATGACACTCCTCGGGCACTCAGGCTGGCTGCCGAGCTGTCCGACAAATATGCAGAGATATCAGCAAAGCAGTTGTAAGTTTCACCGTCGTCGCTGTGTACCGAGGGTTGTATGAGTACTTGGGGAATGATTGTGTGTATTTGGGAATGATTGTGTGTACTAGTAGCATTCGAAACGGGTTATGTGATTGTGTGACTATGTGACAGACGCGTTGTGAGTAAATGAAAGCTGAACATCGCAGGTTTCGTTGACCTCGTGCCACGACCATATTCTCCACGAGGACACGCGATATCCCCTACGTTGAGTCTTCATACAGAACTTCTGGCTGAGCACCTGTACCATGGCCCCGAAATCTGATGAGATACCTCGCCGTCTAGGTAATTATTGGTTGGAGACACAATTGGGATCTGGTTACTCTGGTACGCTAGTAGTCCTTTCCCAGCACCATTACTCATCCAGAGGAACGTAGGTTCGATCTTCAGCGCCCACCACGTGTTCAGTGGAGATCGGGTTGCACTCAAGGTGCAAGCCGTCAATCACGAGTGCCCCACGAATCAATACGAAGAACATTTCTATTCATTATTACAAGGCGCGGAAGGCCTGCCGAGTCTACTTGCCTCTGGCGTGCAAGGGAAATGGCACTATCTTGTCATCAGTCTGCTTGGGTTAAGCTTGGACAACATATACCGGAACAACGGCAAGAAGACACTAGATTTGCGCAGTGTTTGCTCGATTGCTTATCAAGTGGTAATATGACACCATCAGACATTTACATGATTCATTCCATTGATCATGCGTCCTTTTTGTAGATATCACGGCTCCAGACAATGCATCAACGGGAAGTCCTTCATCGCGATATTCAACTTGGAAACTGTGCACTTGGTCATCCTCCCAATGAAACTATGATCTACATGATCGACTTTGGTTTCTCCAAGCGCTATATCGACCCCGTCACACGTCGTCATATCCCTGACTCGAAGCAGAAGAGAGATTTCCTTGGGAATTATTGGTTCACATCAGTCGGCGTCCACTGTAAAGGCAAGGGTCAGTACCCTATGCTCTTTTTACTGGTTGATGCGTCCCCATGAGTTACGCTGCAGTTCCGTCTCGTCGGGACGACCTTGAAGCTGTTGCACTGATGCTTATCCATCTTCTCATCCCTGGCGGACTTCCGTGGACTCGCAATGGCGTGCCTAAAACGGACGAGCAGCACATGCGTATAAAGCGTGCCAAAGAGTCTACTCGACCAGAGGATCTTTGCCGCGGCATGCCCTCCGAGTTCGAAGAATTCCTTAGGTATTGTCGACGATTGAAGTTCGCAGAGCGACCTGATTATGAACTCTGGATGGGCGAGTTTCAAGCACTCGCTCACGAACATGGATTTACAAACATTAGCAAGTTTATCTGGCCACCGCCGCCCCAACAGGTACGATTCATTACATAACCTGACTTCATTTCGGATGAAAGAATATCGATCTTTAGGCAAAACCAGTCCTACAGAAAGCGCCCAAGCGCCCTGCATGCACCAGCTCAGAAATGGAAAATGTACTGCAGGATCTCGCCAAGCTGCAGCTCAATCACCGACCAGCTCTTGCTGACCAGACGAACATGCCTGCGACGGATACACAGGAAGTGAAGTCTAATGATGTGAAAGAGGACGGCGACGTCATCGACCTCGCTGGCGTTTCTACTGGAGGGCGCCGAAATGTGAAGAACCTGTCACCACGTATACCTGTGCGCATTAAGAAGTCAGAACGACTCTGGAAGCTACGAGTCGCATTGTCGAAGTCTACGGATAACGCTGCTACATCAAAGATTGTGGCAGAGTTCGGCACAGTCCTCAGGGAGACCGGGACGTCGAGAACGCTGACTATAGATGGCTCCTGTTTCTTGGACGCCTTGTGCAGGCAACTCGGTGATCCGGCAGCATTAGTGCAACCGATGCGAACATCACGAGCTCGGACTAGCAATCTAAATCAGGCTGCCGAATTGCAGCCTTCCAATGTGAAATTGGACCTAGTTGCGAGGTTAAAACGAGAGGTGGCGAGGGCACCAGACAATAAAGCGCTTGCTCAGATGGTGGCCGACTTTGCAGCTGTGACGAACAGGAGCAGTAGTCGTACGATCACCAAGGATGGTTTTGCTTTCCTTGATGGTCTGGCTGCGCGATTGCAAGCATTGAACTGACCTTTGCTCCATCTTGACAGGCAAAGCTTCGTCCGATCTTGTCGTTGCGGTGCGATTTTCAAACCTAGATATTGCACGTTGTGGTCTGATTCATTTCGGGTCGCTCATCTTGATAAGAATATATTGACACTACTACTATCGTCCCAAGCTGTCCGAGTCGAATTGGTTTGCTTGGGTGCTGGCATGGAGATGTCCTATTCCAAGTTGTTGGTCGAGAACGTTTGTCTCGATCTGTAATCGGGCAACCATAAAAGTACATACCACGTGCAAGTCCGGCCAAACCCGTTGCATTGGTTTTCCCCCAATAAAATGGCCTCACTCACTTCACGATTTACTTTACCTCCTCCCCTTTTGTTTTGACTTGGGACTGTTGGGACAGACAACTCTACGTCGACTACGATCATTATGAGTGTGGAATCAAAGGATAGCACGACGACGGCCGTCAAGCAAAACGAAGTGGTTATTCCAGAGCTCACGATCAAAGATTTGTTGAGTGTTATCCCGTGAGTTCATCACTGCTCTCTCCGAACAATCGATCAACTTGCAACGCATAGTGCGCATTGCTTCAAACGTTCCGTCATTCGTTCGTCGCTCTACATGTACGGCGTCTGCTTCCCCCCCCCCCCCCCCGGTACCACCTTGCTAACGCGTCATTTTCGTCGCAGCGCGTGGGACTGCATCGTCATTGGTGGTATCTACAAAGCCGCTACATTCCTTGACGCTTTCATTACTCCGGAGGCTATCAATTTGCCCCATCCCGTTCTTTATCCAGTAGCGCGATTCTCGCTGTGGTCGTTGTACGGTTTTTGGACCGGCCTCTTTGCAACTGGTCTTTGGGTCGTAGCACACGAGTGTGGCCACCAAGCCTTCTCTGAGTCCAAGTTCATCAATAACAGCGTGGGCTGGGTGCTTCACTCAGCGTAGGCCTTTTTTTTTTTTTTTCTTCCTATCCATTCATATCACGTGGTTAACACGTCCGAATTTGAAATTACAGATTGGGCGTACCATATCACTCCTGGAGAATCACGCACGCAAAGCACCATGCCTCGACTGGTCATATGACTCAAGACCAAGTGTTCGTTCCAAAGACCCGCTCCCAACTCAGGTTGCCTCCTTTCGATCCTATAAACGAGAACATTCTTGGTGCGAGCGTAAGCGGCAAGGTCAAAAAGGAGCTTTGGGATGCCCTTGGTGATTCCCCGATCGGCGCCACTCTCGGCGCGGCTGGCTACCTTGTGCGTGTTTGATGCCAGGTTTGTATCATGTAATTTCATACTTTTCTTAGCTTGCGGGGTGGCCAGCATACCTAATTCGCAATGCTTCTGGTCAAAAACGATACCCTTCTGGCACCAATCGTGAGTGGATACGACTTTCATCCACTATGAGCGCTTCCCATTGAATCCAATCAGACTTTAATCCAAGTGCTGTCATGTTCGCGCCTCACCAATATGGTTCGGTTATCGTGTCTGACATTGGTGTTTTGTTGTGGTTGGCTGGAGTTGTCGGGTCTATCTACACATTTGGTTTCTGGGACGTCTTCCGTCTCTACCTCGTCCCTTACTTATGGTGAGCTTCTGAACACCCACAATCCTCATTTACTGATCGATGATTCCAGGGTCAACCACTGGCTGGTATTGATCACATTCCTACAACATACCGATCCCATTCTCCCTCATTACCGTGCGTCAGAGTTCACGTTTCCCCGTGGCGCTTTGGCTACGCTCGACCGTAGCCTGTTGGGTGACTGTGGCAAGATCATGGGTTGGATTGGGGCCCACGCAACCCATGGTATCTCCGAGACTCATGTCGTGCACCACGTTTCTAGCAAGATCCCCCATTACAATGCGTGAGTCCCTTGTTGTTACTTTTATTCGCGATGCTCACTCGTTTCACATAGATGGGAAGCTTCTGATGCTCTTCGTCAACGTCTGAAGCAAGCTGGCATTGTTCTCCAGGGAGCCCCTGGTGGATGGAGCGAAGTGTACCGAGTTTTCAAGGAGTGCAAGGTATTATCATGTTCGGTCTCGCTTGTGAGATGCTGATAGTGCTGTAGTTCGTCGAGGATGAAGGGAACATTGTTTTCTACAAGAACGCTTTTGGCCTGGCCGCCAGCAGACCCAAGATCACAGACGATTCCGCTAGTGACTCTGGTGTAGAAGTCGACAGATTGTAGAAGGAGAGCTATTGCTCTCGACACACTTTCGAGGCTCTTGCATATAGATGGGTCGCATCTCCGAGTTTTTCTCGGGGATCTTATCGTGTGGTTTCATATTGTTAAGACTTACGCCGTGCAGCCAAAATTACATAGTCTGCTGGTGCTAGACAGTCTCAGTAGAAAAGCTTGTCTATAATTATATCCCTTCCCGCGCTCAGACACTTATTTGAACGTTTCCGCAGTGCGTCTTGGGGGGGGGTCAATATGGATGGAGCGATGCAGTCAACTTATCTTCTCATGCGGATTAGAGTCCAAGGCCCCTTGCTTATATTAGCCTCATCATGGAGTCTGCAGTCGCTACATAATAATATCGCTTGTCCAGAAAAAATAAAATAAAACGGCTCTTAGTCGTCGTCAAGCTGATTTCGATGCCAGTGGAGCTTGAGTGGGTGCGCCAGCTCGCTCCCCAAGCTACCACCATCATCCATCAATGATCTTCTGCGGATGAACAGGGCCGATGCGGCATGCTGTCTTGTCCGTCTCTAGGCAATGCTCGGCACTTGTGGGCCATTCAAAAAGGGACTCCTACCATCCATCATCCCTTGCGGTTGATCTGCAATTTTCACCCTCCCTTCTCTTATTCTTTTCATTTTTCACCGCTTCTTGACCATTATGACCGACGCCCCCCCTGGCTACAACTTTGCTAAAGCCTATGGTATCGAATCCGTCGCTGGCGCCGTGATCTTTGCCATACTTTACGCTCCCCTCCTTCTATTGTTCATTGTACAGGCTATCTCGCGACCTACATATGTTTACATTGTCATCGCGTTCTTTTCCGCAAGTGAGCATCTATCACACTTTTCAAACGTTCATCACTAAATTTGTCACTGTTCAGTCCGAATCGGTGCATTTGTTTTGAGGGCATTTTTGGCCAGCGTAGCCTCGGATGGCCAGGACCTGAACTTGCTCATCGCATTCGAAATTATTTACAATGTTGGTTTCTTTGGTCTGCTATACTCGGCATACACCCTTGTGCTTGACCGGTAAGCATCAGTGTTCTAGAGCTCGAGGCGTCGTACTCAACCCCATTCGAGTGGTCGGTTGTCCGACTTGCCCCTCCCAGATGGTCCAATTTCACGATTTACACGTAAACCACTATTGTTCCGCATGGCATTGATTGCGGCAGTTTCGGTTGGTATAACCGGAGCTGTCCAGTCCGCGACAGGCTCCACGCAGAGTACCATCGATACTGGAAATACTTTGCGTAAGGTCTCCATCTACATCTTCTTCGTGCTCTGCATCCTCGTCGCGTTCCAGACGGTCCTGCTCATTCGTGCTGCGGCAAGTTGTGAGTATCACCTTCGTTTCGTTGCGTTCATGGTTGGCTCACTCCTTGCATCCAGACGGCACATACAAAGCGTATAATGGAGGCTTTGGTGCAACTCACGGCATATACATCCTTTGTTTCATCTCCCTCCTATTACTTACTCGCGAGGCATTCTTCATTGCAACTTCCAACAGCCTCACCAAGCAGAACGATGAGAATTGGTGGTATCCGTTTGCTGCTCTTACTGAGTTTGTAGCGGTGGTCATGTTCGCTGCACCTGGCCTCGTGCCTTCGCGCGACGAGCTCCCCTCGTAAACAGACTACTGGAGGAGATCAAAGGCGAATTACGGCCACTACGGTGTATCTCCCGTTGACGTTATGACGATGACGACGTTATCGTAGAGCGTACTTGGAACGTGAAGGTACATTAGTAGTAACCTAACGTGGTTCATAGTAAACAAGCGAAAATGGCAAGCCACAGTGGCGTATTACGCACTGGTTTTTACCCAAAAATGGGTGTTTGATCGCTGGCAGTGATGCCAGAGCAACCCGGATCTGCCATCGTACTGATGGCCACAATGCCAGCGGTACGTTGGAGTGCACTGTGCGACAGGCTTGTCATCAAGGGGCATTGCTTAGCGAGCGGGTATGTGCCAGCATATAAAACAAGGTGCTACTCCTTCACATCAGATCGGTCGACCTCTCCGTTTCTTTCTTTTTCATCCCGGGCTGGCTCCCGTGGTTTGTTGTATTATTCCCTTCTGGGGGGGCACTTATATTGTATTTTGCACCAGGTAAAGAATGTCTAGCTTTTCAATCACACCCACCGAGGCACTTCTGGAAGTTGCCAAGCAGCATCCCTTTTTGATTGCTGTTAGATGTGGAGCGAACCAGTGGTCCTATGCAGCCCTGTGGGCTCGCGTTAGGCAGATCGCAGATAAAATCCATGGTTTTGATGATACCAGGGACCCTGTTGGCCTTTATACGGGGTGCGTTCATTCGATGACATCTTTTTCAGCCGGTCGTAATGATCCTGTCGCCTACTAGTCTCGAAATCGACTTCGTTGCCGCAGCTCATGCTATCTGGCTTTCGGGACGCACCGTCGTTTTTCTTTCCTCAGAGTGGACGCCAGAGGTTCTCCAGACCACTCTCGAGCGTGCCAATGTGCGCCTCATTCTCTTTGGTTCTTTGGAGCCGCCAGCCCTATCGGGAGTCCGTATAGTCTCTACCTACAGCATTGTTGACTCCGCGAAACCTCCCAGTCACGTACTTCCTCCGTCGTTCGAAGAGGTAGTTGAAGAAGTGCCCCGGATCTGTTCCATTACTCCCACCAGCGGTAGCACAGGTGTCCCAAAGAGCATTGTATACCCCATGTGCAGGAGCCTTGCTGTGCTTTCCGAAGAGTCGTCTGTGCACTTCAAACCTATGGATGGCCAATGGTTGCGAGGTGGAACGGTCAGTGTCTTCTTGACCATATTAGCGGTTGATTTTTTTTGACTCGACGGTGAAAATAGACTTTTTTGCGTCCTCTTTTTGAGATTCGTCGTTTTATGTTCAATCGGACGACGCTATACCTCGACCCGTCCTCCGCCGCCGTCGACCAATGCATTGCATTGTGTAACGAGCTCGAATCCACTCGCAACTCTCAGATGCTGCGGGTGCACTTTACACCCAGTGTCTTCCGTGCGTTTGCTGACTATGCATTAATGCGAGCTGGTGGATCCAGACTTCCCCGTGGCTTCAACCGTGTCTATTGGTTGGTACTTGGTGGTGAATCACTTGACGTTCGTGACCTTGAATTGGCCACCGTCATCTTCCCAAGTACAACGATCTCTTGCAACTACGCAGTCAGTATTTCCGTGGCTTTGTTTCACTCTGATAACTAATCACTTGTACAGTGCTCCGAGGTTGGTTTTGCGGGAATTTCACAAATGTTGATTCGCCCCACCGACCCCATCCCGTCTGTGATCTCATTTGGGCCCACACATGGTTGTACGGACCTTGTTCTTTTGGACGATTCGCTGTCTGTCATTCCCCAGAGTGAAGAAGGCGCAACTGGGATCGTTGGGTTCATTACGTCCCAGAGCGCAACCCACTACCTCGACAACGAGAAAGCGTCCCGGCATACGTTCCGTCCATGGGCTAGGGACGACATACTCCTTTACACGGATGACATTGGTTGCATGCACGCTGACGGTACCATCATGATCCACGGTCGTAGGTCGCGCGGTGTCAGGATCAATGGTTTATGCGTGGACCTTGACTACGTCGAGCGTGCATTGGCCCCTGCCTTTTCTGACGGGTCACTCGACATCGCCGCTTTCAAGCTTGTAAAGTCAAATACAACCGAGAGGATCGTTCTCTTCGTCAGCACTCAGACCGTTGATGCTATGTCCGTTCTGAAGCACGCCTGCGATCACCTGCGCGCTTCTCATAATGACGATCTCGCTTTGGTCATCAAGTCTGTCCGTTGTATTCCGGAGATGCCCTTCAATTCCTCATACAAGATCGACCTTGTCGAGCTTCAGAAGATGGCGGACTCCACGGAAACGCTTCCTCCAGGCCTTTTGGCTAACGTTACAGAGGCTGCTCCTCTATCCAATATCGATGCGCTCGCCGGAAAGATTGCGACCGAGATTAAGAAGCTGTCCAAGTCTTCTGATGCGATTCCGACGGATTTACCTCTCCTTTACGCTGGTCTCACCTCGGTCACCATGGTTCGACTGCACTTCTGGTTACAGTCCGAATATGAGTATCCGGAGCAGATACACCGTCTCTTTGACGAGGATGTTACTGCTCAAGTCATTGCCTTGGAGATTCTTGGCGACGAGGAAGAAGTGACAGAGCAAGGCTCCATGAGCCCTGCCAGCCAAGCTACCATCGTCGATGACGACGACGTTGACGTCCTCACCCTCGAGAAGGATGCAGATAATCTTACCAAGGAGAAACATGCCCTATATTCAACTCACGGATCCGATCACCGTCCCAAGAGTATGCTCATCGTCATGCAACCTCCCGTCGAAACCACAGTCCCGGATACCGTCGATAGTATCGCCACCCATCCAACACTTGACCTCTCTGCCTATACGTTTCTATTTGTATCATGGCTGACGCCGCTGCTCCGCTTGGGGTCGAAGAGGCCATTGTTGGAATCGGTAGTTATATTCGCTTCTGGATGAGCTGTACATCACATTCAAATATCATTTGTGTTCTCTTTATCCTGTAGGACTTACTCCCTCTAAGACGGAACGACGAGGCGATCATGGTGGAGCGTTGGGTAGAGCCTTTCTGGACTCAGTTGCGAGCATGGTTTTTCGACGGGGAGCGTAAGAGCCCTGGGTTGTTCGGAGCGATATTTGCCTCCGCCAGTACACTGTGGTAAGTATCATTCCTGCCCGCATGTGAGCCAAACCACCTTTGCTGACGAAATTGACAGGGTGATTTCCGGAATTCTCTGGTTATTCTCCGTCTGTTCCGGCATCCTTTCACCACTAATGTTACAGCAAATTTCTGTCGCAGCAAGTGCCCCTCCCCCACCTACTGGCAACGCCACTGCACTTGCGGAATGGACCTCAGCTATCGAAACGTCCACTGGTGGTTTTTCTTTAATCATTCACAATACTTATGCCCTGAGTGCTATGTTGCTGGTACTCAAGTTAACTTTCACGTTTTGCGGACGCTCTTCAGACCAGCTCGTAAAGCGCATGGCCTTGGACGTGAAGACAGCTCTCATTTCAGCTGTTTACAAGAAGTCTCTTCGTCTGTCTGCGGAGAGCAGCCAGAAGTATGGAAAGGGGTATATCATGAATCTTGTCAATGTCGACTGCGAATCTGTCTCCAAGGCATGGGAGATCATCCACCAGGTCTGGAGCATTCCCCTCCAATTGATCACGGTCACAGTCTTTCTATCTCGCCTACTTAGTGTCTCTGCATGGGCCAGCATTGGTGTCCTCATATTCTCCCTTTTCCTCCTTATCATGGTCGTCCCCGTGTTCATGCGCAAGGCCGCTCCTTCATTCATGAGATTAGGTGATAGTCGCCTCAAGACCATTCGTGAAGTCTTGGACGGTAAGACTGCATTTCAATAATTGTCACCGCTCTATTAACTGACTGGACATCCAGGAATTCGTATGGTGAAGATCAATGGACGTGAGAAGCACTTCTTGGAGAAGCTGGAAGGCATTCGTACAGAGCAGCTTGTCTGGTTGCGTAAATTCAATACCGGGATCGCAGCCTTTGTCATCATCGGGCAGGTAAGCCTGCACGCTCAGCGTTATAACTGAGATGCTGAAATCATTTCGTTTTAGGTCGCTAACACTATTATGCCCCTTGCCGCTTTCTCCCTCTTCGGCTACGAGAACATGGGCAAGATTGCTGCCATGAGAGTATTCCCTGCCCTTTCTTTCTTCAGCATGCTCGTGGACCCCCTTATATCACTTCCCCAGCTCCTCAGGTGCGTCTCCAAATATTTTCTGCGAGCCGAGTTCACGTTCACGATAGCGCGATGGTCATTGCAACTACATCCTGGGGTCGTATCTATGTATTTCTGCTTGCTGACGAGAAATCTTCGATCACCCAGTCTTCGCATCCTTTTGCGCGTACCGCTCATGCTATCGCCATTGTCGATGGTGCTTTCTCCTGGACCGCTCTCGACAGTAACAACACTCCTGCATCTACTCAAGCAACAGGCGACAAGGCCGAGGTCTCCAGTATCGATACGATTGGCAAGGATGAAATTTCTGGCCCTGGACCATTCCTACGAAATGTGAATATCTCAATTCCCACTGGTTCCCTCACCGCTATCGTTGGCAACGTCGGATCTGGTAAGAGTTCCATTCTGTCCGCTATCATCGGAGAGATGGTACGCGTCTCTGGCGAGGTTCACTGCAATGGGTCTATTGCATACTGCGCTCAACAACCCTGGATCCAGACCTCCACCATTCAGGACAACATCTTGTTCGGTCGTCCCCTCGACATGCGTTTGCTTCATAAGGCCATCCACACTACATGTTTCGATTCAGACCTTGAGACATTCCCCCATGGAATGGCTATGCAGATGAGCGAGAAGGGAAGCAACCTCAGTGGTGGACAGAGAGCCCGTCTTGCTCTTTCTCGTGCAGTGTATTCCGACGCTGACATCTACCTCTTCGATGACGTTCTTTCTGCCTTGGATCCGCGCGTTGGTCGCACTGTTTTCAACAACTGCATCAGGCATGCTTTGCAAGGCAAAACACGTGTTCTTGTTACCCACCAGCTTCAGTACCTCAACCGGGTTGATCATATCATAGTTGTCTCCGATGGTACCGTTGTCGAACAAGGCACCTTCCGCGATCTTGTCGCAAAGAATGGAGAGCTAAGCCGTCTGCTCAGCCAGGTGCAAACTAATTCGGGCGAATTTGAGGACACGGAAGAGGATGAAAAGTGCAGGAGTGCTTCTGGTCCACCGAAGGCCGCAACAAAGGAACAAGGAGCCACTAGCCAGGTTATCGCTGAGGAAGAGCGCAGCACGGGTGTCGTTGATTCATCAACATGGTTAGCGTACCTCAAGGCCACTGGCGGTATTGGGATGATTGTCATGCTGCTACTTGAAATTGTGCTCTTGCAAGGCAGTGTCGTCATTTTGAACCAATGGCTCACTTGGTGGACGGAAGACACTTGGCACGAAAAAGCTCCGGCTTGGATCGGGATATACAATGGCATTGGTTTCACCTCTGTTCTCGCCTTGGGTAAGCTCGTTGCATCATTCCTCCACTTTTTTATGGCTCACACTTACAGTCATCCTCAATGTAACACTCCTCCTGAGTAACATCCGCGCCAGCCGCACGTTCCATTCCAAAGCCCTTCAAGGTGTCATCTATGCTCCCATGTGGTGGTTCGAGAGTCAACCAATTGGCCGAGTCATGAACCGTTTTACCAAGGACATTGAGGCTGTTGATCAGCGTCTCATGCCCCAACTCTTTCAGTTGGTTGCAGGTGTTGGAAACTTGGTCTCCACGGTCGTTATCCTGGGTTACAGCACTCCCATCATGCTGGGTGAGTTCAAGCACGACGTGTACTTCCTCGATCCCCGCTCACGCGTTCGTTAGCCATCGTATTTCCGATGATAGTCATCTACTGGTTTGTGCTGAAATTCTACCGCAAGTCCCTCCGCGAGCTCAAGCGTCTTGAATCTACTGGGCGCGGTCCCCTCCAGTCCCGCATCAGCGAAACTCTCGACGGTATACCGACGATCATGGCTTACGGACGTGGGACCGACTTCGAAAGCGCAGTTGGGTCGCTCTTAGACGCAAGCAACAAGCCTACATTCTTGAGGATGCATGCTGGTATGTCAGTTCTTCCCGCTATAATTGGAAGAAAGTCCTGAGAGTCTGGCCAGAAATTTGGGTTACTCTTCGCATGGAAATCATGTCTTCGTCGATTGTGGTTGCCCTTGCCATGCTGGCACACACGAAGATGGTCG
The DNA here is from genome assembly GCA_038088635.1 of Veloboletus limbatus. Taxonomy (NCBI): domain Eukaryota; kingdom Fungi; phylum Basidiomycota; class Agaricomycetes; order Boletales; family Boletaceae; genus Veloboletus; species Veloboletus limbatus. The sequence goes on from JBBPJJ010000043.1 coordinate 26,421, forward strand.
GCAACAGCACCCAATTCGTGCTTGCATTGACTTATGCATCGAGCCTCACTTACATCATGAACCTGCTCCTCAGGAGCGCCGCCAATGTCGAAGCAGAGGTTCGTTCAAGTGACTACTCTCTAGACTAAGAAAACTCAATTAGCCATCTCTAGATGAACTCTGTTGAACGTCTTATGAACTACAGCGCCTCGCTCCCTAAGGAAGATCCCGCACATATTGAGACCGACCCTGCCGAGGGGATCTGGCCCTCACGCGGCAGGATTGTTCTGCGCGACATTGATGCCGCATACCACTCTCGCCCTGACAAGCTCGTCCTGCGCAATGTTAGCCTCACATTCAATGCAGGAGAATCGGTATTTATCGTCGGGCGTACTGGTTCTGGCAAGTCTACGCTGCTGTCCTTGTTGCTACGCATGATCGAGTCGAGCAATGGCACTGTCGAAATCGATGGAAGAGGTAATGATGATCCGTCGATTTGTGTCATTAGCTTGACAGCTCTAAAGTTTCTATTTTCCAATAGACATCAAGTCCGTCGGTCTGTCGACTTTGCGCTGTGGTATGAAGGTGATACCCCAAGGTGAGTAGCGGGTTGTACGTCCCACAAGCATGCGCGCTCTGAACCCGCCTTGCAGATCCGTTCATCTTCGCGGGCACAATTCGCTCCTCTCTCGATTTCGACGGCAAGCACGGGGACGATGCGCTTTGGCAAGCCCTTGATCTTGTCGGTCTGAAGAACTTCGTTTCTTCCCAAGAATCCAAGCTTGATACTGTCGTTGAGAATAACGGGGAAAATTACTCTGTCGGCCAGCGCCAGCTCCTGTGTCTCGCGGCTGCCATCTTGCACAACCCCAAGATCTTGTTATTGGACGAGGCGACTGCATCGATCGACGCTGGCGCTGACATTTTCATTCAACGGGCGATGCGCCGGAGCTGCCCTCGTGCAACTATTATCAGTATTATGCACCGGCTCAACGACAAGATCCTGGAAGAGTGCGACAAAGTGCTCGTGATGGAACATGGTGTACCGATTGAGTATGCTTCGCCTCGGGTCCTTCTCGCTCGCCCCAATTCCGCGTTCGCGTCGTTGATGGCTGCCGCGAGACACAGTCACTAGACGATATGTATGACCATTGTACTGGATCACACGTCCTAACAAATTACAATGGCTTTCTGTAAACAAAGTTCCTATTCCACTTTTTCAGTTGTCTTTATGGTTTAGTTATCTTAGTGCGACGGGCTACACAATTGGGTAATCTTATGCAAAGAGCGGGCGGGCGAGAGAGCACCGACCTTGCAAGTTGCGCGACGATTCACTAGTACCACGCGAGAACTCGCCGGCAACTCCGCCGAGTTCCGACAGTCACTCGGACGACTGCAACGTTCCAGGATGAGACCTTCCGCTGTACGCCTGCTCAACATCCTCGTCCCAGTGAAGCGGTAAATTTCACTCTCGCTCACATACACTCTACGTCCAGCTCACCCCGATTCCATTCCAAGCGCTGTAGACTATGCGGTAAAGATCCGTGTCAACCCCGAGCAGACAGGCATTGACCTCAATGTCAAACACTCGATGGTGCGTTCTCTTCCAAACGCACACACCATCTCATCTGACCACCCCCCCCCCACACCTTCTATACAGAACCCGTTTGACGAGATCGGTGTGTCGTACCTTCACCCTCTCCACCATACTGTTGTCTGACGGCGGACATCCCCCAGCGGTAGAAGAAGCGGTCCGGATACGTGAGCGCCTCAAGGATGCTGTCAAGTCCATCAAAGTCGTCACTATCGGCCCTTCGAAGTCATCCGAGACACTCCGCACGGCACTCGCCATGGGCGCTGACTCGGCCATCCACGTCGAGGTTCCCGAGTCCGCGCCCTCCCCTGAGCCGCTTAGTGTCGCCAAGGCGCTCAAGGCGCTCATCGAGCGCCAGTCTGACGGCGTTGATGTCGTCATCATGGGCAAACAGGCCATTGATGATGACGCGGGCCAAACGGGCCAGATGCTCGCCGGGCTTATGGGCTGGGCACAGGCGACATTTGCGAGCAAGGTCGACGTCGATGCGGCGCAAAAGGTGGTTCATGTCACTCGGGAGATAGATGGTGGGCTGGAAGAACTCCAATGTAGGCTTCCCCTCGTGATCACCACGGACCTGAGGTGAGCATTTTGGGGGACGTTATGGAACTCGTGCGCTGATCCAGTGTCCCTAGATTAAATGGTGCGTGACAGCCAGCCAAATGATGCGTGCAGTTCTTCACTTAATCATTTATTCTCAGAGCCTAGATATGCGTCTTTGCCTAACATCATGAAAGCAAAGAAGAAACCTCTTGAAAAATTAACACCTGCGGATCTTGGTGTCGACTTTACCCCTCGTCTAGAGACCATTAGGGTCACTGAGCCTCCAAAACGCGTTGGTGGTGGGAAGGTGCATGTGTTTCTTTCTATAGTTCATTCCGGTGGTTTACCAGTGCTCCGATTTTGTCAGGTGGACAACGTCGACCAGCTATTAGCGAAGCTCAAGGAGGCCGGAATCGCCGCGAGGCATGCATGAGCACCTACGTCCAAACCCTGTGTATACCTTTCACCTTATTACGGTCAATCTGCCACCCAGTTGTATAGAGCGAAAAAAGCTGGAGGACTGACTGAATAAGTTATTGATTCAAAAGTCCTTCGTTGCTACTATCCTCTACGCAAGAATGGAGAGGGTGAACATGATTGCGCCGTGGCTATACGTGGAGGGAAGCGAGTATACTGTACTAAGCAGCCAATATATATCTGAGCAGGGTTGAGACACTGGCGGACGGCTTGAAAGAAATGAAAGAGACGAGATGGGAACAAACAACATGCTACAATTGCGGATTTTGGTCTTGATCATTTTTTCTGTTTTTGTAAGAATGCGGAAATGAATGTAAGGAGTAGCTTCTGGATGCGGAATGGACAATGATGATTTGTGAATGCGCGTGTTTAGTGGAGCCAGATGTCGTACAATAGCCAGTCTGACGATATTGCGTGAGTGGTTCATGCATCTTGGTTAGCAACGCCCTGAGAACGTACATGTTTACTCAGCATGAGGAGGGATAGTTTCAGGACACTAGACGAACCTTGGTGCGACATGCAGGACAATTATTACAGCCTGTTTCAAGCCACCTGTCCACGCAACCCTGGTGGAACGCATGCTTACATGTGAGCACTCGTAGTTCATCCTCCGAGTTGTAATCGTCGAGACAAATGAGGCACTGAAGGGAGGTAAATACTAATTCCGTCTTTTTGAAAATTTACATACTTTGTCAATACAGCTGCTTGCGATGCGCCCCTGTTTCTCGTATTCTTCGAGCAACGGCACTTTGATAATCTCGAGCCCGGATCTCTCAATTTCTTCCTTGGATACCGTTGGGGGCTTTACTTGACCCAACAACTCAGCAAGCTCCCTATTCGTTCCGGTGATTTGAATACCTCCACTCTAATGAAGCACAAGATGAAGGACTCACCATAATGCCTCAAAAGAGTCCAAATTACCACCCGTAATGATCTGATGATCAGGTGGGTAGTACCCTACCAAATGTGCGCATCAGCGACGACAGTAAGTAAAGTAGCCTGGATATGTACCTCCAATGACATAAATCAAGAACGTCCTTGAACCTGGGGTCTCTTGCGGCTGTGGGCTGGTAGTGTCTGCGTTTCTCCTCGAAGGTCTCAAATTTCTAATCGCATTCGCAGCACGACTCTGCCACGTTCGTCCACGAGCCGGTTGTTGACCATCCAATTCTTGCTGAGTTGTATTCGAGGAGCCTGAGTAGTGGCGGAACTCGGCTGGCTCGGGAATGTGCAAAGGCATCGACGTTGGTTGCTCCAAGCTGTCAAAGTCCATACCATCACTATCCTCATCATCTATTGCGGGGGTGTGATTGATGTGTGGGTGAGGCGTATGCGGAGGCTGTCTGTCCATGTTCACAGACTGCAGTCCAACTACGATGACAGGTACGACGATGTTACTACGCTGTTCAGGAGGGTTGATGCTCGTGTCAGTGGAAGGATCGGAGGCCTGACCATTCGTAGGTAGAGCTGTACTAGTACTCGGGTTGGCAGTAGAAACCAACTCAGGCATGTTGGCGGAAGAAGCAGCAAAGGGTGTTAGCGGTGGCGCAGCCAGCACGCTATGTACACCTGGGACCTCTGCCAGTCTGCGAGGCGTAATGATCTCATTTTGCTGGTTCTCGTCTGTGGTACGTACCCAGGAAGAAGTAGAAGAGTGACCCAAAGCTGGGGTGCGAAAAGGAAGCTGTGAAGGCGGTAATGACCCCGGAGGCACCCCCTGTTGTCCTAGATTTGGGGATGCTACTGCTGGGAATCGATACATCCTCCACCAGTTAATGCCCCCTCCGGTAGTATGCTCGGTACGCGAGGCAGAGCTTGGCGTGAACGGCAAACGGAAAGGCATCGACGAGTCTGCTGGGATCGGGTTTGTAGAAGACGAGCTCTGTGTTGCTGGCTCGGGTTCCGGAGATAGAGGCAATGCCCAAACAGATGGTTGGGGAGGGTCTTGTGTGGTTAATGCCGACCCTCCTGGTAGCGAATTGGGGGTGTTGGACGTCAGAGGAACAGACACAGACGACGTTCCTGAAAGAAAAGATTCCCGCCCGGACCCGGTTCCCGGTACATTTGAAGGATCCTGGGAGCCACGTGGCGACATAGCAATGGCCCCCGAAACGGCACGCTGACCCTCTGCCTCTACCCTCCGCAGCCCGTTCGAAACCCCTGGGCTGTGCGTCACGTTTAATGCAGCCCCTCTTCGCTGATCATCTGGCCTCTCTTCAGACCGTATTTCTGGTGGGCTTGATTCGTCTACTGAAACGTGGGTTCCTATTCCGGTAGCAACATCGGAAGATGCGTCCGCAACATGGATATCTCCGTCCTTATCGTTATCTGTGGCGGGTTTATTTGCACCAATCTCAGTGTCAGTGCTCGAAGAGACAGCTGTAGACAGTGACTGCGAGGCTGCTGCATGCGGCAGAGACATACCAGCGGCGTGAAAAGAAGAAGCTGATCCAGTTCTGGATCTTACATCGAACGGAGAGTGAATACCCGCACCGAGAGCAGAGACCGCTGGAGGTGTTCGCCCACTGAGCTGCTCCGGAGTAGTGTGCACGTCCTCCTCGTCGCCGTCTTCGTTGAAATTCTCAAGACGCCTCGTTTCAAACTCTTCAGAATCAGAGAGACTCTGTAGCTCGGGAATGAATTGATCCTCCTCTACATCCTGTGCAGTTTCATCGATATCTTGCGGGACTCTCCTAAGAACGTCTGAATCCTGTTCCTGCATCAATGTGACCCTGAGATCCGTTTGCAGATCTACGAGGAATCGCTCGAAGCTGTCAGGCGGTGGAAGTGAGGGTTGTTCTCCGTCTGTGTCTCCAGCTGGAGCATCACCAACATCAGATATTGCTCCATCAGCGGTGTGATAATTGACAGCCGATGACGCGTTTGTTGTTGCTCCGCCAAGCCCAAGCCCAAGGTTAAACGCTCTTGCCATCTCGGCAAGCATTATCTCGCGCGGGTCACGGGGACGTATAACGTCAGATGGTTGAGACGGCACACTTTGCTCCAGACCCGGGTTCAAGGTGGTGTCGTTAGGGTGATTCGGGTTATGACTTCCGAGTCCAAGTCGATCTCGAAGGCTACTCCATACGTGCCTCATTCGCCCTGCATCCGAAGTTGGGGTTGGGGAAAGTGGGCGTTCGGATGGAATATTAGAATTGAAACCTGCAGGTTGCGAAACCGAGCCGGAGGATGGTGGGGGTTGAGAGGATGTGAGTCCCGAAGAGAATATGGGTTCTGATGAGCCTGTTAAAAGAGATGCAGCTGTCGCCGCCGCCGCGACGCTGCAAAAGGATTGAAAAGAAAAAGACGAGGTTGGTCTCCATGTGAGAGCGTAACCGGGTGTATATAAGAACATACCTCAATAAAGTTCCCAGGACATCAACACTACTCGCAGATAGACCGGAAGCGCCGACAGGTCCCTGTGCCATCGAAATTCCATGCGCATGTGCATGTGTGCGATCCACGTCTTCGCTATCCTCGGCTGCACCGCGAGGATTGGGTGTAGCTTGCCGAGTCTGAGGGTCAATGATTGAGGGGTCGATCATGGAGTCCGACGGAGGGGAAGACGGCACAGTGGGAACCATGCCAGTAGGGCGAGACAAAATGCCAGGAAGAGGGTTGCGCGATATAGTCCCAGGTGGTAGCGATGAAGGCCGTGTTGAACTAGTTTCGAAACTTGTGTTAATGTTTGAATTGAGGGCATCATTGGTTATTGAGGTCGGATTGGATGTGGCTACAGGACGTTCTGAAGAGCGAGGGGCGTCTGTCGTGTGTACAACACCTTGAACGACGACGAGAGTCCCCGGGGGTGGAAATCGGGTGTTGGTGTTCGTTGGTTGGATTGATGAATGCGATAGGGACGGGGGCATGGGTACTGGTGGAGGAAGGACGAAGGGACGTTCAGACTCTTGTACTGTTGGTAAAAGTGGGGGTTGACAAGGAGAAGGAGGGACTGTTGGGGCAATAACGACCTGGTGATCGTCGGTGTGATCCGTGCCAGCTCCTGATTGGGTGGGAAGGGGAGCAACTAATGAGGACGACTCTAGGGTGTCGTCGCCTTCATTGTCGTCCTCAATGTCGCGAATATCTTTCGCCTTTTCCTTTCCCTTTGCGGATGCAGCACGGGAGTCACTTTGACTTTCTGGCACGCAATGTGTGATGACGCCAAATTCGTCGATGTCACGATCGACCTGATGCTCGTTACGTTCCGCCGATGGATCCATGTGTTCAAGAATGGTTCCTTCGATGTCGGCTGGGACGTTGTGTCTACGCGAGAGGCCCCAGTGGCGCCTCTTACCTCTGAGCGTCTGTTCGGGTCGGGTCGGTAGGGTAAAGGAGGATAAAAGCGGACTCGATCTCAGGGACGGCTTCGTGAGGGATGAGAATATACGGCGAGGAAGAGAGCGACGAGGTGGATGTGTTTCGTGGCCATGTTCTGGAACGGAGGCGGATGCTGACGTCGGTGTTGGGTTTGGAACTGGACGGCGAGAGAGAGACTGGCCCATCGTGGCGTGAAAGGAAAGGACAACGAGAAAATGAGACCTTGACCGAAAGTTGAGCTGAATGTCTCTGACGACTTGCAGATGGCGTCGCCGCTGTGCTCGACGACGACGACGGAGTGTCGATTACTCTAGCATGTTTGGCACATCCGACTTCGGTAAGCTCCGAGTGAAAGGCACAGCCACATGAACAATTAAATTAAATATTTTCTGAGTTTCGGACAGACACACAAAAAAAAAACATAACACCATCATCTTCTAACACTCGCATGTTCCCGCCAGGAGGCACCCTTGCTCAGGACAAGAACGATGAGCAGTTCCATCACAACCAAAAGTCCCGCAAACCCAGAGTATAACCATCCATCGCCAATCGCGTCCTGTAGCTGCACAACAACCATCGTAGATACGAATGCCAGCGTACCTCGGAACGAACTGTTCGTCGCAACCGCACTGCTTGACCGACCGGGGTTCACGTCCACTACGTACGCCATTGTACTCGCGTATATCCATCTATAACATGTCAGTATATCCATCCACCTTCCATCTCGTGGCGCCCACATTGAAAAGAATCCGCACAAAAACAGCATTAAGCAGACCACACCCACGTTGACGTGCTTCTCTGCCACCCAACCATATCCAAGGACACTCAGGGGTAGCCAGACCATTGCGAGCGTCGCACTCTTCAAGCGCATCTTTCCTACCACATCAATATCCGCATTTCGTTATCGAAATCAGGCGGTACGCACCTCAGGATACCATTTCCCTTCGTTCTCGTTTTTCATCTTCATAAAGACGTGGTCCGACCATCGACCGCCAATCACACTGCCCCCGACGTTCCCTGCTTCCCTCAGCTTTTTGTCTGCAGTTTAACGAGACACCTACCAGCTCCAAGCGAGAGAAGAACTATCCCAACGGAGAGTGAGTCATATCCGTAGTGCTCACTCAACGTCCGCGTGCACGTGTATGACAAACAATAGCTGAATGCAAACACCAATCCTGGTCATGCCGTCAACACTTTGACCATGTAAAACTATTTCATACCACTCACCGTTTGCCAGTAGGATCGCGACGTTATTTCTCTGTTGCATGATCATCCAAAGCGGTGGAAACGGATTAATATCCGAGAAAGACAGCCTGACATCGTTCAACCGTGACTCAACCTTGATTACAGCTGTCCCGTTTTCGATTGAACTCGGCTGCAGTGACACGTTCTTCCTGTTTGCATGCCCCTTCCACGTCCCTGCTTTACTCTCCACGACTGTGGAGTCGATAACAGACTTGAGGTTTTCTGCGACATGCCTCCGCCTACGTAACGCAGCTTGGTAAGTCAAGCTACGTTCAATCCGGAACGTATCTTTAAATAAAGATATGAATGCCCCCAAAATGATACCCCCGCATGCGGCGAGGAAATAAAAACTGGCTGGCCACCCAAAAGCCTGCGCGAGACAGCCCCCAATGATAGGTCCGAGGGCAGGCCCAAGAAGCGGTGCAGCGAAGAAGATGCCCATCATCGTCCCTCGTTCGTGCGTTTCATATATGTCGGCTAGGGTTGCTGCCGAAATTGATATTGCTGCGCTAGACCTGTTGGTCATTGTATTTAGCCACGACCTGAACATGAATGAAAATTCTAACCCAGCCGCTTGCACGACACGCATGCCAATCAGCACGTTGATCGTTCGAGAGTTGGCTAAAATGACGCATGCAAGAATAAAAATAGTGGTGGCTGCGATGTAGACCAGCTGCTCTAGTATGACGTTGAGTTCAACCATTCGTTGGAGTAACGAACCTTTCGACCTTTGATTTCACTCGCCGCACTCCAGACGAGCGGAAGGTTCCCCTGAACGAAGATGAACACCGCGAGTGACCAGCTAATCTGGACTTTCCTAGCGTGCAAATCTTGCTCAATCAATGCATTGGTAGCTATCCGGGATTCTACTTTAGCCATTCACGTCGAGCTCTGAGAGAACTTGACCCACGGTTTTGCATATTAGATGCAAGAGTAGAAATCAATGATGCCACGGATACGATCCACAGCGTTGTTGTCTATCATTGGATGGTCATTGTGAGCAGCATACATACCAAAGCTATCAAGATGACCACATGCCTTTCTTACGTGATTCCATTTGCGCGGGTCGTCATCCACCGGAACACGCTCGATATCTGTGATAGGTTCCTCTTCGGCAGTCTCCTTCGACGACGACCGGCATGCCATATCAGCGTAAGAAGTTCCAGGAAGATGGGCTTGGGAGGAATCTGCCCATAGGGTCTTGTTCGTCGCTGCAGGGGCCGACATGCTCGTGAAAGGGCGTGAAGTACAACAAAGCAGGGGAGTAGATGTCTAGAATTCTACCCACCTCTTTACGACTCAGTCTTATAAATGACCTGCCATCACTCCACCTGTACCGTCCAAGGCCAGCCAAATAGTCATGTCCTTGACAAAAAGCTAACGCTTTCCTGCAGGTGAGGTATATCTGCTTTCTCCTCACCAGCCTTCTTCCATCCTTCGCAGGAGTCATGACCTCTCACCTTCAGTACATGACGCAAGATACCTTGCGCTCCGATTCTGAGCCCCGAAGCCTCGAATAGCAGAGGAGCAAATCCCACTCAAAGCATCCGAGGTATGGAAGCAACAGCACACTCTTATCGCCCACACCCGACGCGCCTGGACGTTGCCACGGTATATGGCTCAATAGAGCCTCTCAGAAAAAACTGCACGACCTCTCGAAAGAAGTATATGTATGTGATTTCATCTAAACGTGTGAGTTTTATTACCACTTCTAACCTCTCGTTGGTCTCGTGGTGGCGCTCGAAAGTTGCCATACTCGAAGAGTCCAGAGCCTGGAATAGATTTCAATCAATCGTAACGAGGAATATATGGAGGGGACGGGAAATTTGGAAATACTTCGTCTTCCAGGGAACCAGGAACAGATATCTGGATAGTGGACGTTGTCTCGTGCCAAGGTGAGGACGAAGCAGATTCCACGCAGGAAGCGTACAGAGTCGATCAAAAGAAGTCATCAACATACCTTTCCCGTGTTTCTGCTTCTTTTTTCTCTCGTCCTCTTCATGCACACCCCGTGCATGTCTATGCTCGCTCTCGTTGTCCAGTAAGTTAGAGGCACACGAATAATCGAATTCCTCCACTTCCTGATCATGATCGCCAGTACAGGTGGATGTTTCAGCAACACCCATTCGTGTTTCAGGTTTCGATTGTGAGGACGGAGTAACTCCCCTGGCTTTATCGCGTTTACGTTTACGTTGCCTTGCGCCTGCCTGACCGACGACGACAATCGTATCGTCTGTAAGTTGTTGATTTTGGGGGTTTGAAAGGGTTTGGCGTTTGTGAGCAGGAACGAATGGAATCTCAATCTGACCTTCAGGACAGGGATGTATAGGATCAGATGCTTTGGGCACAGCAAAATTGCTTTGATCAACCCCAACGTTCATGGGGACACCAGAGTGCGAGGTCTCCAAAGCCTGTGTCTGCATCGAGGCGAAAGCACAATTTATCAACCGACTGACATCTCTACGACCAATCACCGCACGAGGGCATTCGCGATGACGTGGAAAACACAAGACGTACCCGAGCAGGCATCGATGCGATTGGCGCAATAACTAACGTTTTGTGTATCTTTTCCATGATGTCTCCAAAGCGTTTGGAGGGATCATTTGATACTTGCGTGCGTGTGAAAGTGGAATTGGCCGTGCTAAACGAGGAAGTTGTTGTTGTCTAGAAGGAAGAAATTGTAAGCGGCGCATGCGTGTTGGACATTGCAGAATGAAAGGAACCAATCACGGCAAGGCCATATCTACGCAAGTATAACAGCGCAAGCAGAAAATGGCATAAAGGTATCAGAGCGGGAGTAGGAAATAAACTCAAAACATGGCTCCGATCTTAAGTTTGGAAGCAGAAACGGGGGCCACATAGTTCATGCCACAACTTACCTTGAACAACGCGTTTCCAAACAGGATACTCCCTGTGGCAGAGTAGGTTTCCTCTCCACCGATGGAGGATGGCAGTGCAACCCTTCTCTCTTGTGCATGTTCCCCGGAAATTCCAACGCCAAACAAGGATGAACGTGAGACAGAGACGGTTGCACCTGACGTTGACGCAAGAGTGACGGCCCAAAGACGTGACTCATTGGTTAGCTTCGCAGCTGATGAGGAAGGCACGGAGGAGCTCGTCGTCTCCGACTCCCTGACAGCTGCCGAAGCCACCATTTCAGTACCTTCGCACCTAGCCTCTGCTGACTGTGGCTTGGAAGCCTCCATAGCGCCCTTAATAACTGCCACCAGTTCTCCTACGCGACGCTTGAGTACAGGAGGGACACCTCCATTGACACCGGGACCACCAAACAGCGAGAGCAAATCCGGAATGGTGGTAGGGATGCGTTCCACCAAAAGGAAGAGTTGGTGGGTCGGGAGGACATACCTGAAAGAACCCTCTGTCGGCTAAAGCGGGAAAAGGGGGCAGCAAATACGAACCGTGTACTCTCATCCTCTTCTCGTGCCATGTCTTCTCGCCATCGATGCACGACTTTGTATACCGAAGCTCTTGACCCCTGAGTCTCTATTCCTTGCGATTGCGAAGGTGATCCTACAAAGCCAATCTTATTCCACTTCCTTGCAAGTGTATCCCACCCACTCGAACCAGTACCACCCTCTGCATCATATACCTCGGTTTCGTATAGCCTAAGGGCAGTACGGGATGAACGCGTTAGAACACTATAGATGAGACCTCGACCACGATGTGTTTGCTTCGTTTCCGGGAGGGCGCGATGTTCATCAGACACAACCGGGGTAATGGATAGTCGCTCCATGAGTGAGAGGCGGAGCATATCATAGATGTACAGTAGAAAATGAGTGTCAGAGCGGGCATAGGTTAACATTTCAGTCGGGAGTGGTCTGTCGCGTAGATACCAAAGAAAAGGAGGCGAATAATGGACAATAGTCCATTAGCCAATGAGATTGTATATCACAGCGAAGCGAAGGCTTACCGAATTCTCCAATCAGCGAGCTGGTACCGTTTGTCGGGTATGAAGTCACAGTAAGTTTCCAATAGATAGGCAAGGCTATGCTTCGGAAACTCTAGTAGTAACCGTAAAAATCAGTTGACAAAACATGACTACAAGCACATACCCAGTAGTTTTGATGCATGAAAGGTATCAAATAAACTAACGACAAAGATGTTGAAGTCTTGCTGGAGCCATACAATGTCCGACTCTGCACCATGAAAGATCTGGGGTAGAATGCAGAGGACATGTCGAACAAATATTCGATGTGAGTAAACAGAATTAAACGCACCTTGATCACTGAGGGATCTGCAAAGACCCTTGCAATGATTTGGCCAGCTTCATTAGCCATGTGCATCTCCTCATTCGTTCTAGCACTCTTGTCCTTTGCTTGCCTAAGCCCCTCCCTAACTTCCGGTGCCAACAAGTCAATCACGAAGTCTTCTTGTCTAGTCGATATTTGCATGAGGGCCAGGAATCCCTTGCATGACCTGTATGAATGGTGCTCGAGATCGACGGCGAATTCTGTTGCTGAAGAGATGGTATTCGCCATGAGGAGGAGGGCTTTGGGGGTTGAGATAAATGTCAAAGGATAAGAAGCTGCTGGAGTTTCCGATGAGTGAGTATCGAGAGATGGAGGAAGCGAGGGTTCCATCGGCGGGTTGAATACGTGATCGGGGTAGGAAGGATGAGTCAACTCGTAATAATAAGGATGCAACGTGCGTTTTCTCCTCTCTTCCTCGTCGTCATCTTCAAGGACATCTTCGATACTCTGATTCGGTCTCTCGTCATGAAAAACGTACCCGAGGGGTACTCTGGCGCACCATTTGTGTGGTATGAGAGTTGCGGGAATGTAAGGGGACTCGTCAGTGTTGGAATGAGTGTGCTTAAATGACAACTGCGGTTTCGGTATATGAGAGGCATGAGTAAGGGCAGGATCTAGTCGCCCACGAAATGGTTGCTTCTGAACGTCATGTTAGTGGATCTAGGCAGAATAGTTGCTGGTGCGTGCCTTGGGATTATTCTGGTGCGGCTCGACAGAAACAGTGGGTATGGAAGGGTCATTTCTTTTTCCAAGAAACACATCCAATGCACTGTCTGTACTCTCCAGCATGCCTTCCATCGGGTCTACGATATTGCGTACGAATTCATCCACTACATCTTCCTCTTCTCGTATTCTGCTCGTTTTTCCACTTGCGACGCGAACGAGCTTATTGGCTAAAGAAAGCACGCGAACCGAGAACACATCAACGTCATGGGCGAGCGCTGGATCGATGGAACGATGGAAAGAGAGGTCCCCTGGGAGAGATGATGCTGCTAGCCGGGTCGTGGTAAGGGCTGCTGCTTGAAGCGCATCAGAATAGACGGTGAATGTGTCCACATCAACGTTCGATGGGGCCGCCATTGTCGGTAAGCGAATAGGTGAGCTGCTCAACGTGCAACTGCAAGATGATGAGGGTGAAGCATAAAATACCGAGTGATCACATGACCCCACTTCAACTCTATGAGCTGGTGAGTCACTGCGAGCGGACTGTGTCATGCCAAATCACAGTGATGCTAGAGCCTCCATATGTTCTGCTATATTTCCAGAAATCAATGCAAGTTACATTCTGGCGTTTCAGTTTTCTTCCTGGTTCCCTTCCTTCTCTTCCATGTCCATCAGATCGACCATAATCAGACCCCTAGATCAGTCATTTCTAAGTTATTTAGACACAAATGGGGTGTTTCTTCCAGAGGGCTCGGAAGACTTGTCGGTTTGTTCCTCGGAAACTCTAACACCATTGCTGAAACACCTCTCTACAGTGTAGCTGAGAGCACCATTTCGGACGACAACGCAAGTGGGTGTTCTGATGGATCGGAACCCGGGGTTCAGCTTTTCTCGTTTCCAGAACTGGATGCAGAAATACGATCTGCAATTGAGAAATATCAAGCAGTCTTTCCAAAATTAAATTTCTCCTCTCCAAAGGTGTGCAAAGGGTGAACCCATTACATTGCTTGCATACCTAATCAGCACAATCAGGATGCAGCATGGTTGCTATCCATGTCCTCTCCCCTCAAATGTACATCTCCCGCTGATGTTTACCTTCTACTAAAGTCGTCCGACTTCATCACACATGACCTGAACGCTGAACAAGTCTTCGAGGGGTGCGATACAGAAGACCGCCCATCGTACGACCTAGAGCTTATACTCAGGAAGTGGTATCCTATGGACCGAAGTCGAGAGATACGATGCTTCGTGAGGAATGACACACTTCTTGGTTTGTGCGATTAATTCGGAATCGCAGGCTGCATCACTCATCATGGATATCTAGGAATTAGCCAAAGAGATATGAATTTTTACGACTATATGACTGACCCTATCACGCAAACCCATATTAAATCGACAGTACGTCGTTTATGGGAAGCAAACATACGGCCCAAATGGACATTTACTCGACCAGATTGTACGTGCCCTTTGTCCAATTACCATGTGGAGTAGGACTGACTGTTGAATTTTGAATGACCGATGACTATCCCCTACAGATGTTTTCGATCTTCTACTCACGCGCGATCTTTCTCGAGCACATATCCTTGACTTCAACCCCTACGCGCCGCGAACAGATCCTCTCCTATTCAGTTACGAAGAACTCCACGTTCTTTTCGTCCGGGCAGCTTGCGAACATGATCAACGATCCAATGGAAGCACAGGTTACCTTGACCTCCTGGAATTGCGAGTGGTAGATTCGCCAATGCATCCCGCCGCAACGCGCAATGCGCCAGCACACCAGCACAACATGGTACCTATAGAAGCACTGAACCTCAGTGAGGGCAAGAACATAACTGAGTTTTCCGAGATTTGGAGAGACGAAGTTCAACGAGCTATGCAGGAAGAGGACGAGGACCATGCCGAACGTGAATCCGCAAACTAGTAAGATCTAACCCATCGTTTGTTTCCCATGCATATAAGTACGCGGTGCTGCAGGGGTAGCCTATTCCTATTCCTATAGTTTCGCCCTGGAGTTGACTTGCCCTCTCATTCTTCCGATAATTCCTTCTGCCTCGCTCTCAATTCTGCTCAGCAGAACATCGCATGTAGGGATATCCTTGATGAGGCCCATAGCAATGCCAGCAGACCAAATCCCATACTCTGGGTCTCCAATGTCATATACACCTTTCCCCCTAGCACCCGACACAAGGTCACGCAAATCGGCGAATTGCGCACCACCTGGTCTCTGCTCAAGTGCGACAACCTGCTTTGACACTGAATTCTTGAATACTCGTGCCGTATTGTTCAGAGTACGGAAGATGTGGACAGTATCTTGTTCGGTGGATGCGACAATCTTCTCTTTGATGGCATGGTGGATCGGACTGATCGTGATTCAGCAGAACGAATTACCAGTGGAACGATCATAAATGTACCTCTCCACCGTACACATGAAGCGTGTACCTACAATGCACGTTCTAAGACTTTCAGATAGTCGAGTTTAGCAATCCACTCACCCATATTTACACCCTATATAGTGAAATGGTTTAGGTGATCAAGCCCATAGATTAAGGGTTATGGAAAAAACTTACCGCAGCACCAAGGGCTATGGCAGCCGCCAAACCGCGACCATCAGCGAAACCTCCAGATGCGATGTATGGTAATTTCAGCTCTTGTGCTGCTCTAGCTAGCTATGCTCAAGTGAGTTTTTGCGGCTATTAGTAGAAGATAAGAATTGCCCACCAACACGAGACCTCCGATGTCCTCCTCACCAGGGTGACCCGCGCCTTGGAATACTTGTTAGGTACTTGTCCCGAAATTGAGTGTACAACTTGCCATACATTCAAAGCCATCGATGCTGAGGATATCAACGCCCATCCGTTCCGCAGACTAAGATTAAATTAGATATGCAATGCTAGACCATCGTAGAGTGAGGATGACAGTTGGCTCCCGACCTTTGCATGTCTAATGGTCGTGCACTTGTGAATCACGATGCACCCATGTGATTTGAAGAAGCCAATTAATTTTCCCGCTGCACTCGTTATAAGCGGTGCAAGAAGTGGTATTAAAATTTAACAAAAACCTCACGGTTGTTTCCAGCGGTCTCAAAAATCTGAACGCCCTCTTCGACAGCAGCACGAGCGTAACCTTCATAGTCCGGGGGATTGATGGTAGGAAGGAGGGTGAGATTGACGCCAAACGGCTTAGTGGTAGCTACTCTTGTTTCCCGAATAGCGGTGCGCAGGGCGTCAGGACTGGGTTGAGTGAGAGCTGTCAGGATTCCTGGAGATGATGCTATTAGCCATGCAGGATCACACCAGCGTTTACGAATTTACCGAGACCGCCTGCGTTGGAGACGGCGGCAACGAGGGAAGGCTTTCCAACCCTATAGAGTTAGGGTAGGATGGTGCCCGCGGAAGTGCGATGCTTCATACCATTGCATTCCACCTTGTACAACTGGTCTAGGAGCAGTAATGTAAGCACATCTTATACATCAGTCACATTGCTTCGAGAAGTACGGACATCCGTATGCGCAGCAGTTCGGTCAGAGGTGTGATGATCATCTTCACTGGACGTGGTTGGAAGCGGCCAGTGTCTTCCAAAGTGTTCCGCAGCTCGAAATCCGAATCATGTGACATACTAGGATTGTCCGGGCCGTACTCGCAGTCCAACGCGTAGAGTGACTCCACGAAACTACTTATATGTATCTTACAGGGCCCACTTGTAGCGTCGTTCACACTATCATGATAGATCATCCCGATACGAAGAAAACGCCTCTTTTCGACCCCAGCCTTTATGCGTTAGACACAGAATCTTCAGCGTTCTTCAAGTCCGCCACTGGGATTTACGATGACGACGAACTCAAGGAACACATCTTGAGTGTCCAAGCACAAGCGTATGCTGTTCGTGTTTACGAGGCAGACTATTCCCATAGAACATTGGACATGAGCATTCCTTCCAGGTAGTTCCGTACCCTTGCATACGTTCCCTTGGCTTCACAAGGCATGATTGTCATCATATCAGATCACGGATGAATGTCTTATGTACTTGCAAGGCTCAAGATATCCAAAGCACCCGCTTACAAAGAGGTTTTGAGACTGGGTCAAGAACGCGAAGGTGCTTTGCTCCTTGATATTGGATGTTGCTGTGCGTCCATGTGTCCCCTACATGTATGAAGGCGCTGCACGTCGGCTTTTAGTTGGCAACGATGCACGGAAAGCTGTTTTGGACGGCTTCCCTGCCAAACAGATCGTTGCGTCGGACCTGAGACGAGGTGAAAATCAGCTTTCTTTCTCGTTGTATAGCATTTGACACTCGGTTTCCGAACCATGGCCAGAGCTCTGGGAACTTGGACACGTACTCTTCCGTTCCAGTCCCAAGTCATTCCCGGCGACATTTGTAGCCGGGGACGCCCTTGACCTGGCTTTCCTATCTCCATTCACGAGCGGAGCGGAACCTCCTACGGACGTAGACTTGCCGAACATTAGCACGTTGAATGATCTTCGTGGAAAGGTTTCGGCCATTTGGGCTACTTCATTCTTTCATGTCAGTCTCACACATCCACACTGCTGGACATTCAAATAGCTGAAACTTTATTATAAAGCTTTTTTCAGAGAAAGATCAACGTCAACTCGCACATTCGTTGGGATCACTTTTGTCTCCAGAAAGTGGCAGCATCCTATTTGGTAGTCATGTGGCGCTGCCCAACAAGGGCGTCCTCACTGGCAAAATCGTTGATAGGGACGTTAGAATGTTCTGCCATGATCCGGATTCATGGAAAGAAATATGGGTAGGGCAACCTACTGCCCCGAGCGCTGCTGCGGACAACGCGGGCCGGTTTGATGGAGCAGTTTTCCCTTCTGACAGCGTGAGGCTTGACTCGAGGCTGGAATCAGTGGCATCCGAGACCGGGGAGGCGTTCTGGTACTTGGTGTGGAGTATCACAAGGGTATGAGTTTCGCTGTGTGAATAAACCTGAGTAAATTAGATAAAAGAGAACGTCGACTCCATGCTGTCTCGTGAGACCTCATATATTGGAAACTGTCATGTGAACGAGACATCTGGTATATGAGGGGTATCGGACGAATGCGTACGGTCCTTTCGCGATCAGCATGTGGTTCAGAACAAGTGTGAGTTCAAAGGTAAAAAATCACCCGAGTGCTTGATAACACCCATAAATTGAATTGCGATCCCACACAGACCGGCGAGAGCAGGACATTGAAGGAGTTCCGTTCTGTTCGGTGCAGGTACAGGAAAATCATTGATGACACGGCCGGGCAGGACGATTTGCGGCGGTCAGCTTGAAGCCTACTCTCCATGGCGAAAATGAGGGATGACAGGACTTGGAAGCAGAAACACATTGAATTTACCTTGGCAGGATCACTAACAATGAGTTGTTCAAGCCAGTTGTCATCTCCCCAGTACTTCATCAGCAAAAGTGGTGCAATCTAGCTAGACGTAGCTAGACGTAGCTAGACATAGCTAGACTGTACTAGGACTGGCAAGCCCAGTGCTCCTTGCTGGGAAATACACTTTCTTGCTAGCACTCCAATATCTTGCAAGAATTATGTCATCATGCTAGCTTGAAATATATATATTTGCCTAGCAAGACCTTGCTAGGGCCTACTAGATCTTGCATGTATCACATACGGCGCTCTCAGATCCTGCTCCTTGCTAGCATCCATTTTCTGTTTGACAACACAAAACACGGAGGCAATTTAGGCTACTCACATTGGTTGGTGTTGAGCTGAAAGGACTTGAGGCAGACGATGGTGGTTGTTGTAGAACAAGATGTTATTAGAACCCAGACGCTGAGTCTGAAGTTTATATACATGATCAAAGTACTGATTATATAATACATTTAGATAATCTACACTACCAATGAGATAATGAAATAGGAGCGAAGGCAGCTAAAAGATAGCACGTTCAACACTCCCCCTCGCTTGAAGCATGGGTGCTGATGAGCAGAAGTGGCAACTATGGAGGGATTATAACGATTCCGAGAGATGTGTGGAATTCCTCGAATTTGATACACCCCAGGTTTTTGGTGAACATGTCAGCAGGATTACTGACTCCATCTATGAAGAATAGCTCGATGTGGCCATCCTAAATCCAATCGCGAATTGCATGCCAACGAATATCGATGGGCTTACTGTGTGGTTCAGTGATCAGGTTGGATGCCATGAAGATGGATCCTTGGTTGTCACCGCACATCGGTATTGCGTTCATTTTGTACCCGAGTTCTCGTAGAAGTTGCCGAACCCAGAATGCTTGTCTACCACAGTCCGATAAGAACATGTACTCAGCTTCGGTAGAAGAATGTGCCACAATAGGCTGCAGGCAAGATCGCCAGCTGAAAGCACATTCGGTTAGGTTTAGAAACCAGCTGGTTTGGGACGTGCATGTATTTGGGTCGGATGCCCAATCCGCATCAGTAAACGCGATGATGCCTTCATCTTTGTTGCCATCGAAGCACAAGGCTGCTTTAGGCGTTCCTAGGAGGTAGTGGCAAATATATAGCACTTTTGACAAATGTTCCTCTGTTGGATTCACCAAATGACATGCCATGGTTGTGATGGTATAGGCAATATCGGGTCTGGTTCTGATCATGATGTAGATCAAGGAACCAATTACGGTTTGGAACTTTTGACAAAGTCTTGGGTTAACAGGTGCGTTGTTTTTGATGGGGTAATACCCTTGAGGTAAGGGAGTCGGCGTGGCTTTGGAATTTTGCAAATCAAAACATGTGATGATCTTTTGAAAGTATTTCTTCTGGTTGATATAGAGTTTTCAACCGGAGCGTTTGATATTCATGTGCAAGAACTCCTTGGCTTCGCCAAGATTACAACATTCCCATTTGTGCATGAAGTGCACTTTGACCTCATCAATGATCACCTTCGAGGGACTGCAGAAAATGGCATCATCTATGTAAATAATGGCTACAACTGTAAGGGAGCTTTTCTTTTTGTAGAGAAAGATGCCGGGATCTGATTTAATCCGCTCAAAGCCGAGTTCTTTCATGGATTCATTGAGGGCTTTCCACCAGGTGAGACCAGCCTGCTTTAATTCGTAAAGGGCCTTTTTGAGGTGCAATACTTTGGTCTCAGCACTGGGGATTTTGAATCCCTCTGGTTGTTCTATGTAGATCTCTTCGTTGAGTGCGCCATATAAATAGGCGGCATGAACATTGACGGCTTCCATGTGCCAGTTTTCGAGCGCTGCGAGTGCAAGCATTAAGTGCACTGTTTCGTATCGCACAACAGGTGAAAAGATTTGGTTGAAGTCTAAGCCTTCGACCTGTGACAAGCCTTTTGCGACTAGGCACGTACACTTTCTACCATCGGGTTTGACATCAAAGACCCAACGATTTTTGACGACTTTACGATCTTTAGGACAATCAACCAGTTCGAAAACATCTCGTTTTCTAAGAATGTTGAGTCGCTCATGACAAGCATCTTTCCATTCCTTTTGTTGCGTGGACGGTAGGGTGTAAATGTCCTTAAATGTCCATTCGCGAATCAGCTTAGAGTGATCTGCAGAATCAAGCCGGATTGCTTTTCCCAAGAGAAAAGAAGTGAGTGCAGTTCCCCCTTCCCTGGTGATGCGCTCAATCTCCTCTTCAGAGAGATCACGATCTTCCTGGGCAGGAATGTCGTGTGAGGGCTCAACAAGGAATTCCCTGGGAACTTCTTGTCAAGGAGGTGCACCACTGCGGCCAATATCACGCCATGTACGGTCTGCATCACGTTCCTGATCAACAGGATGGCGGTCATCTCCATATATGTTCCCTGGGCATTTGGGAACACGCTTCTCACGCTCGGAGCGATGAGGAGCTGGGGAAACAGCAGGAGGGGCAGGTTGTGGGCGGCGTTCAGGGGCCTTGCCTTTGCAGGAACATGGGGGCAGCAGAGGTGGTGCAACAGGTGATGGAGTGCGAGGTGGAGGCACATGAAATGGTTCTGGAGGTTCTGGAGTGTGTTCCGGTTCCGGGTGACGAGGTTCGCGACGAGGTAGGAAGTCATCTAGGTCAGTCGGCATGTCAGGGAGCAGAATCTCAACCTGCTGCTCAGGACCGGCCTTTGTCTGTGGACATGTAGACTTTTTCTCACAAAGAGGGAACAATCGCTCATTAAAGAGCGCTTGTGCCGAAGTGAAAATTGAGTTTTGGGGATGACGCATCAGAAGATAATTCGGATTGTTTCCAGGTGCAACACCTAGATACACCATTGGTTCTGATTTAGGGGCCAGCTTGTTGGTGTGAATGTCCAAGGGGACATGGGCATATGCTTCGCAACTAAAGACATGAAGATGGCCAATATTGGGAGCCTCCTTGTTGAGGATCTCAAACAGAGTGAGCCAGGTATATCTGCGCAATGGTGTCCTGTTGTATACGTGGATGGCGTGGCTCCAACTGAATTCCCACCAAGAATCCAGTGTGCAACAATCAAGGCACATAGACTCAGACTTGTCCATAATGGTGCGCATAAAGCGCTCAGCACAACCATTTTGTTGTGGGACATGAGGGGCACTCTGGAGGATGCATATCCCCTGAGAGGCAAGCAGCTCGTTGAAAGCTTTGGACTTGTACTCTCTCCCTGCATTGGACATCCATTCTCGAACTTTAGCATCAAATTGGGTGGACACCATCGCTAAAAAGCACTTGGTTGCCTGAAGGGCATTGTCCTTGGTGCGCAATAGTGTGCTCCACCCGTATGATGTGTAGTCATCGAAAAAGGTGATAATGTACTAGTACTTATGGTACGATGTAATAGGGAAGGACTTAACGTCCGAATGGATAAGCTCGAAGGGTGCTTTGGCTCTTCTGAGATCCGGATGGAAGGTGCAAGCAGGGGTTTTTCCTTCTGCACAACCTTTACAGGTTTTGTCTTCCTTCGGTATCTCGAGTGAAGAAGGAAAGTTGCACATATTTTTCACAGCATGTTTCATTACATCCTTGGAAGGATGTCCCATTCATTTGTGCATAGTCTCAAAATCAGGAGTTACCGTTGAATGGTGATGGCCTGTGATATCCTTGATGGTATACATATTATAACTCATGCGGCCTGGTTTAAAGGATGCGAGAATCGTGTTATCACCGAACAACATGTTGATGGACTCTGCATTTCCTCTAACCTTGGCGCCAGCATTTAGCATTTGACCCATAGATACCAATCGAACTCCTGAGTTGGGAATATATCCCACATTGAATAGAGTCAGGTTGCGCACTTGTTTTGCGCATCTTTCCACTGCAATTTGCAGCTGCCTGTCCCTATGACATAGATATGACCAGAGGTAGTCGATATGGGAATCTTATTCTTCCCAAGCGATGTGTAATCACTGAAGTCAGATCACTCAGGAGTAAAGTGCATCGAAGCACCTGAATCAAGGATCCGGAGTTTGTTCTTATCACAATGATCACACTTGGCATTTGAGCCATGTGCACAAATAATGTCCATGTCATTTGGTACACTATGTACATCCTGTTCACTACTTGACACTGTATAGGAAGCTGTCATATCCTGAACTCTGCAACCCAACTCCGTCGCTCCGCAACTCGGTTCCGTCATTCCGTCCTCTTCCAAACTCCCAAAGCGCTCCGCAACCCCGTTCCGTTCCGCTCATTATGACGCTTCGTACCACATGACCTTTTGACTTTGATTGATGGCCTTTGACTTATGACATTTGTTTCATTTCACATCCATCAGACTTGGACATTGTTTGCGATCGTTCGCAACTATCTTTGATACCTGTCCATCATTTGATTCTATGATAGCCGCTCACTCATCTGACTTCCGTTTTGTTCTCCGTTTTGTTCCGTCCCGCTCCACAATTAGGTATATAAACCCGTCGATAGTTGCTAGAGTACCTCAGTTCGAATATCGACTTAAGTTCAACTCCTCTTCCCTTCTCTGATCTCTGTCTGAGCCCCTTCGCTCGCATCTGACCCTCACTCGACTTTGCTGCCAGTCAGTGTTAAGTCTCTCTGCTCCAAATCTGCAAATACCGGGACGAGAGTCTGACAAGGGTGCAGCGCTCTGTTCAAGTCGCTGAAGCCGAAGTCCCGACAAGTCGTGCTACCCCGGAATTGTCACCGGAGTAGCCGGAGTAGATTTAACCCGACTTTAACATCAACCTTCTCGTCAACAATGTCATCCTAGCTGATGATTTCAAACCTGAAGATCTGCGTGACTTTAGCACACAGCGAGAAATTCACTGGCTCGATGAAGTGCCTCACAATCCGTCGTCATCACTCTTTACCTCAGATGGGTGGGATACTGCTACTATTCCCATCCGACTCCCATGCGAGAAGACAAAGTAGTCTGAGGACACAGCTCCTGAGTTTTATGTTGAAGGCCTGCACTATCGCAAAATCACAGAGGTTATCCGATCAGCTTTTGAAGAACTCTCTGCTTAAACATTTCATACTACTCCATACAAGCTTTTTTGGCAGCCAGATCAGACTTGCTCCCCCGAATGTATCATAACCGAACTCTATACTTCTGACGCAATGCTTCGGGAACATGAAAAGGTGAAGACCACTCCAAAAATCGCCAGTTGCAATCTTGAGACTGTCATTGCTGTGATCATGCTGTGGTCGGACTCAACTCATCTCACAAGCTTCGGAAACGCTGCACTCTGGCCAATATATTTGTTTCTAGGTAATCAATCAAAATACATATGTGCAAAGCCTACCTTGTTCGCGGCACACCATCTCGCCTATATTCCCAAGGTATGTATTTACTCCACTTGTACTAACATGTCGTAGAACTAAGTATATATTTGTAGCTATCCAACACTATCCAGGACTTCTACATGAAGACATTTGGTACGAGCGCAACCGCGGCAGTGTTAACACATCACAAGCGTGAGTTGATGCAAGCCATTTGGTCCTTTCTTCTCAACTCCGACTTCGTTTACGCTTACAAATATGGTATGATCATTAAATTTCCGGATGGGATCTCTCATCAGGTTTTCTTGCGTTTATTCACATACGTAGCTAATTATCCAAAAAAGTTGGTTCTGATCAATGTTATATTATCTATTAATCTAATTTTTGTATAGAATCCTTCTCAGTTGCATTAAGTTTCTTGGAAATTGCCCCTGCCCACGTTGCTTGATCACTAAGAACAAGATCTACAAGCTCGGTTCAAAGCTTGATCAGTGGGTACATGGTAGAAAAGCCCATATCAATGATGAGCCGCGTCGCTTCTCAATTGAAAATGCTCACAAAGTGATATTTGAGCTCGGTCGCAGCGTCGTCAGCAAAGCAGTTGAAGGGATAATTGGGTCGAAGTCACTGGTACCAACCCATGTATGTACTCCTTATGTTTAAACTGTTTACTGATCGACCTTTTATCCAGAATGCATTTTCTGTGAAACTCTCGGAATTTGGTTTCAATTTCTATTCAATACTTGTACCGGACTTTATGCATGAGTTTGAGCTCAGTGTATGGAAAGCGATGCTAACCCACCTCATCTGAATCCTGTATGCCATTGGGGACAACACTGTGCAGGAATTCAATGCCCGGTATGTCATATTTAATATATGTGTACATGATCTCATCAGACTACTAGTTTCCGACTGGTACCAATGTTTGGGCGTGATACCATTCGAAAATTCAGCAACAATGTCTCGGGGCTCACAAAACTTGCAGCAAGGGACTTCGAAGATATCTTACAGGTGTGTAACTAGTCTTGTCAACGTTTTTTTTTCTTACTCAGCACTAGTGTGCTATCCCTGTATTCGATGGATTACTCCCCGAGCCCTACAACACCATTGTCCTCGACCTCCTCTTCAAACTCGCTACCTGGCATGCATTTGGAAAACTTTGCATGCACACGGAAATGACACTTTTCCACTTCAGCAACTCTACCACTCGTCTTGGTCAAATTTTCTGGAAGTTTTCACATGATTGCTGTGCTAAATTAGCAACATACAACCTTCCTTGCGAGACTGCAGCTCGCGCACAACGTAGGAGTGCTGAAAATGCTAAAACAGGATCAGTCAGTATCACGAAAAGCAAGGCCTTCAAGTGCCACACTTTCAACATGTCAACTTATAAGTTACATGCACTGGGCGACTATGTCAAGTGCATCTGGGAGTTCGGAACAACGGACAATTATTCTACTCAAGTCGTAAGTCAATCCTACATATCTTCTTGATAATGGGAATCATTACTGGACTAGGGCAAGTTGGAATATCATCGGGTTAAGCACTTCTATGCATGGACAAACAAGATCAGTTTCATGCACGCAATTACCAAGCACCAACAATGTGAGCGTCTGCTGCACAGGATCCATGAAGAAAACCATACAATATCTGAGGCAAACAAAGGAAATGCGACAAATTTATCTGGGCTGATAGCAAGTGGAGAACAACCATAACTCCATTTCGTCGACCAGGAGCTGCTTCTAAATTGTCCCCCCGAGGTTCATTACCAAGTCTCACAAGGAAAAAGGTACTACTGGGACTTGAATACATGGCTGGCACACAACAAGAACGACCCAGCATTAACGGTTTGTGTACATTTCTCCAAAGAACAAATGAGCTAATGCTTATTCCAGGACTTCCTCCCAAAATTCAAGAACCATGTTCTGGAATGCTTGATACCAGATAACGAGGTTGACAATTGTGAGAGAGAGTTCACAACAGCTCAACGAAACGCGTTACTATTGATTAACAACTGGATCTACTCACACAAAGTCTTGTGCATCAACTATACTACGTACAATCTTCGGCGAGCCCAAGACTCCCTGAACCCACGGACGCATTCAGACGTCATGGTTCTCTCGCACGAAGACATCGAGAATGCTCACCCTTATTGGTATGCAAGAATCATTGGTATCTTTCACATTGATGTCCAGTACCATGGCCCCGAGCTGGTCAAGCATGTACCTGAGCGCATGGATATCCTTTGGGTATGATGGTTTGCATGTAATACAGACTTCAAGGCCGGTTGGGCCATATGGCGTCTTCTATGCATTGGCTTCTATTCACAAGGTGAACCTGAGGCATTCAGATTCATCAGTCCACAGCAAGTCATTCATGGAGCACACCTCATCCCAGCATTTCGTTTTGGACGTACTACCACCTTATTGTCACCATCAATAGCACGGCTCAAGTGCGAGAACAATGAGGACTGGGATTGGTATCATGTCAATATGTAAGTATTACAAATTCTATCGCAATCCTCTAAGTAATACTGTCCTAGTTTCGTTGACCGCAACATGTTTATGAGGTACTGGGGCGAAGGAGTTGGACACAAATCAATGTGCGAAGCAACACATTGCCTTCTCAACGACTGTGAGAGCCTCAACAAGAAGTTTTTCACCTTTGAACACAACCGCAACCCATCTGAACAAGAAATTGAAGGGAGCGGTGAAGATGATGTCCCCATGGAGGATTCAAGCAGCATGGACTCGGAAGAAGAAATCAGCAGTGAGAAGAGCGATGAAGATGGCTCAGAAATTGAAGACGTTGCTGTTGAAGGCAATGAGCCACTGATCAATGATGATCTCAGTGATGAAATGGAAGAATTGTTGAACGCGCTGTTACTCAGCTGCCTTCGCTCCTATTTCTATTCTATTTCTTTTACTTAGAGTAGCTTATATAATCGTATATCACATGTCACTATATAAAATTCGAACTCAACGTCTGAGTTCTAATAACACTTTGTTCTTCAACCACAACCATTGTCTGCCTCAACCTCGTTTAGCTTCAAACACCTCAACAATGTGAGTAGTCCAAATCGCCTCCGCGTTGCGTGTTGTCAAACAGGTTATGAGCCCCGCTAAGCGTGAAGGGAGCGCGAACAATCACTGCACCCGGAGCTGCTAAGCGACTCGCCTTGAGCCACTGCAGCGTCGTTCTACATGATGTGCAATGAGCTCGGCGATGAGGCCAACATGCCAGCGTCGTTTACGATGCGGCATGAAGATGATGGATGCGCGTTACACGCTGCAACCAGGAAGCGCCTATGGCGAACCCTTGTCATCGTTTCCTCCCGAAACCTTGATGTTTCATCGTACTAATCGCTTTAACCCTAGATGTCCTCCTCATCTACCTCCTACTCCATCCCTGTTTTCACCGGCGCCAACTACTCTACGTGGTGGCCTAGGATGGAGAGTGCAATCCTCGCAACCGGTGGATCTTGGGTCAAGACCATTGGGTGCCCTCCGATCGCTACCGACAGTACCCAGGAAACCATCACATTTTTCGTGAAGTGGACTGAGGCCAACAATAAGATTCTCGGGACAATTCGACAATCGCTCTCACCGACACTTCTCCAGAAATATATTTTGGAGACCCACGCATTCACCCTCTTAGAGACGATCAGGAATGAATATGGAAAGCCTGGACTCCCGCAAATCTACGCGGACTTCAAAGCTATCATGGATGGAACGATTCCCACCTCTGGGAATCCGGCAGCGGCGTTTGCTAAGTTTCAAACGCTCTTTACGCGCCTGGATACTAACAAGTATCCCATCCCCGACAACATCCAAGCAATGATCCTCTTGTTCAAGCTTCCCCCGTCCATGGACGTGATTGCGCAGCTACTTGCGCAAAAGCGTGATAGCGAGGGGACATTCATCCCTCCGACCGTCGATGAAATCGTCACCTCTGTGACACTTGCGTGGGACTCCAAGAACCTTGGAGGTAAAGGTAAAGTGCCAGAGCAGGCACAAAAGATCTCCGCCGTTAAGCAGAAACCTGGGAACCCTTCCTTCCAGGGTCAGCAGTCCAAACCCCCTGCAGCGCCACAGCAGCAGCAGCAGGGGGAAAACCCTGATGCTGAAAAGAAGAAGAACAAGCGAGGCAAGCGAGGAGGCAAACAGCAGCGTGAGAAGCGAAACGCGCTCCAGTTCGTCGAGCATAGCTCCGAATCTGGAAGCGGCGACTACTTCGCCTCAACCGCCATAGTCCCCTCTGCTCCCGCTGTTCTTACTCCCGCCGTTGTCAACCCTCGTGCGAGCGCTCACACTAGCGCTCAGCAATATCAAGGACAGGGTGCTCCTGCCGCTTTTGCGCAGACTAAGGAAGCATTCGCGTTCGCCCATCGGCTGAACATACACCCTTCCTGCGAGACCATACGGTCTATTGATGTGGCTCTTCCGCTTTTACAACAGCTTGACTTCACGTCGCCTCCTCCTCCGTCATCATCCGTCCCGTCCTCGTCCACAGCTGTGACACCTCTCGTCGCGCTTCCTTCCTCGGCACCCGATGTGCCCTCCGCCCCCTCTCCTCCTCTTTCTCCGGTGCAGTACAACTGCATGTTTACAGAAGAGGATCTCGATGAACCGGCGCGTCCCTCTAAGTGCTCTAGATGCTGGGTCAGCCATATCGGCGACTTGTGGGATGCTGACGATATGATCGACATCTACGGTTCTGAAGTCGATGACTTTATGGAACAAAGGTTCGTTTCCTTCCCTATGATCACAAACGCGCAATCCTCACCGCACTCCGCTTCCTATTCAGCGTCGAGTAGCATAGAGTCTTGTAGTAGTGTACCATGACCAATGGACATTATTTGCGCGCATGGCTCTAATGCCAAGTGTGATCACTGTGAGCAAAAACTTTGGATCCTCGATTCGGGTGCTTCAATGCACTTTACTCCGGATCGGTCTGACTTCAGTGATTATACATCGCTTGGAAAGAATAAAATTCCCGTTAGTACGGCCTCTGGTCACATATACGTTGTGGGGACAGGTAGCTGCAAAATGCAGTGGAAAGATGCGCAAAATAAAGTGTGCAACCTGACCTTATTCGATGTGGGGCATATCCCCAACTCAGGAGTTCGATTGGTATCTATGGGCCAAATGCTTAATGCTGGCGCCAAAGTTAGAGGAAGCGCAGAGAGTATCGACATGCTCTTCAGTGATAACACCCTGCTAGCATCCTTTAAACCAGGCTGCATGGGCCACAATATGTATACCATTGAGGACATCACCAGTCGTCACCATTCAACGATCGCTCCTGACTTTGAGACCATGCACAAATGAATGGGACATCCTTCCAAGGATGTGATGAAACATGCTGCGAAACATACGCACAACTTCCCTTCTTCCCTCGAGATACCGAAGGAAGACAAAACCTGCAAAGGTTGTGCGGAGGGTAAAACCCCTGCTCACACCTTCCACCCGGATCTCAGGAGAGCCAAAGCGCCCTTCGAGCTTATTCATTCGGACGTCAAGTCCTTCCCCATCGCATCGTACCACAAGTATCGGTACATTATCACTTTCTTTGATGACTACACGTCATATGGGTGGAGCGCACTCTTGCGCACCAAGGACAATGCCCTTCAGGCAACCAAGTGCTTTTTAGCGATGGTGTCCACCCAATTTGACGCTAAAGTTCGAGAATGGATGTTCGATGCAGGGGGAGAGTACAAGTCCAAAGCTTTCGATGAGCTGCTTGCCTCTCAGGGGATACGCATCCTCCAGAGTGCCCCTCACGTCCCACAACAAAATGGTCGCACTGAGCGCTTTATGCGCACCATTATGGACAAGTCCGAGTCTATGTGCCTTGATTGTTGCACACCGGATTCTTGGTGGGAATTCAGTTGGAGCCACACCGTCCACGTATACAATAGGACACCATTGCGCAGACATAACTGGCGCACTCCATTTGAGATTCTCAACAGGGAGGCTCCTGATATTGGCCATCTCCGCGTCTTTGGTTGCGAAGCGTACGCCCATGT
>JBBPJJ010000044.1:8626-25568 GCA_038088635.1 Veloboletus limbatus
GAAATCAGAGCTCCAAAGAGTGTCACAGCCTACTTATTGTCGGACGAGCCTCTTTAAAGTCACGTTAGATCTACTAATCGCCAATGCCCCTCGCGGGTTTCTTTGTCGCTTAAAGCAGTGTTTGCTACACGTGCAAAAAAGAACACGAACGGAGGGTTCTGGCGGTGCACACAACTGGCACCCACCGGTGACCGACTCAGCAACTCCATACTGAACTCGGATACCGTATGCCCCACTATCTGGTGAGGATTTCATACCCTACCGGTTCTCTAGGGATATTCACATAGCACCATTTCATTTGATATAGAACTGTCGTCAACTGTCTCGGGCCCCCTGATGCGAATCTTTGTCCTGTAATTGAAGCCTGAATTTTCAGGCAACTCAATGAAGGATGCACTCACTGTTCTTGGTGATAATTTTATCCCCAACCCCACCGTTTCACCAATTACCAGGCTCCACTAGTACTGATATTACTCTACCGTGTACGTAGCGAGAGGCCTCGATACGAACTTGTACACTTTATCTCATTAACGACTGTAGAGACTCTGCAATCACAAATACGCTGATGTTCGATTCTCAGGCATCAGTTGCAATGTTACACAAGAAGTCATCTCGCAGTTTGTATTTGCAGTGAATACCGATAGTTCGCGGTTCAACGTTCAACGCTGCAGGCGTGCAATATTAGAAGAACTCGCCGGTGTACGTTGTGGCGGTGCAGCGGGTGACAGAGGCAACGGCGAATTTGTTGATGAGTCAGCGTCAGGGGAGTCCACTACGCAGATCTTGAGAACACACGTATGATATGCGTTTTCGGGGACCAAAGCTGGAGTATGATACAAAACTGAGCACAACGCAGACAAAAAAATCATATGTGAACCTCTCACTATCGTACAAGTAAGTCAAACAGCGAGAGGCTCGAATTCCGATACGGGCGACAAGATGCCAGAGCACTTTAGTGTCATCCAAAATATACCCAGTCACTTTAGCTTCCATGCATGAGACGTCTGAAGCAACCACAGGTTCTCGCTACTCTTGTTGACTCGGATTGGACCTGAGCTCGTCAAGGGAACCGTCGTGTTACTAGCTAGTAATAGGCACTAGCAAATATTCCGTGTCCGATTGCGAGTCGGACTCGGAAGAGCTGCTGCTCGATGAGCTTGAACTTGATGAAGTCGGGAGATCAAGAACTTGAAAGGTGGATAGTATGGTGTTGATTCCACGATGTGCTCGAGCTTTACAACTCACCGTGTCTGCCTGATTTTTATAATATACAATCTTTGTTTCTTTGAGGAATAATGTTGTTAGAGGAGCGCGGGGCTCAGTCATGATGACATTGCAGTCGCTGGCCTGCGCTGATGATCAGTAGTAATCTGACAAAACTGCCGCTTCCAAAATGCGCAGAAACTTCGTTCTAACTCTCACAATCTGGTAAGCCAACTAGCAACCCACTCTCGGCACCCTCGATGTGGATGACCAACGTAGCGGGTTCGATATTGATGTGCTGGTACAGTAACTGCATTTATTTTCAAAGAAAGAGAGTTCGAGGGAACGATATAGACCTGCAATAGCATGCAATATTGGAGAAAATGGTTCTGATTGCAGCCTAAGACGCTGTAATCACATACAAGTCAATGCTGCACCAAAGAGTCTATCCCGAGTAGATACCCTGAATATCGCTGATGGAAGGCTTTTTTTTTGGTACCTGGACCTTTTTCGACTTTGAGGAAAGAAACTCGGATCCTATCGAGTATGCACACGCACATCCAAGTGACGTTCAACGTACGCACGCCCCAGACTGTTGTCGAATGTAACAGTTGCAATTCGGACACGTTTACGGCTTGAACAGAGAAGGGCGTGCTCGGAGCCTCGATAGGTACCCGGCCCGATAATTCGAAGGAGTTAACCTGTTAACTGAATTGATCATAAGTGAAAACATAGTACACGACTCGGAAGCTCAGAGGCTAACGGAACCGGGATATTCATTTCGGAAACGGGTGCCATAATGCAGTTTCTGCCGATATCCATTGGGTAGGTGGCTAGATCCGTGGGGGAGTGTTGCTCTCATTGTGAAGCCATCGGATGCCGCATATGGTGACTCGGATCTAAGCAGAGAGCGGTGCTGCAATGACAAGCCAAAGTCTAAAACCGATCCATAATATCGGCGAGGGTAGTAATACGTCAGCTACCCTACCATTGGCACTCTTAGCCCATCGCAGGGAGCAAAAGCATACTCAAGCCAGCCCGGCAAGAAGATGCCGCGAGACCATTTCCTCTCGGAGATTGAAGCGGAATTTGAAAGCGGCTTGGCTTGGCTTGTGCAGGCAGAGTGGCTTTGATGCGCGTTCACAGATACTCTCCACTTTCTCCACAACTTTTCTAATAACGCGGCCATGAGCCATCAAGCACGTCCTTCGTTGGTGCTGGCACCATCAGTAAATACTACTACGTACGTTTTTCCAACGCTTTTAATATACGAGTTCACGCACTAACGCGTCGGTCTATGAGCCAGCGTGGTGACCACGACAACAACGACAACGACATATGCCCCTATCCATTTCCCGCCCCTCCCCCCGCCAACGGAGCCCAAGAATCCGAAGGATTATCCTCTGTTACACGCTAATTTACCCGCATCTCTTCGCAGATTCTCGCTCGTATTTCCAGGAGGCACTCATGCTACTTTCCGAGACGGTGAAGATGGCGAGGAGGAGATGCAGGAAGAAGAACTAGTTGCGAGCGGGGTTGGTTGGAGGATGCTCAAACCCGAGGAAACGGCCGAACAGGGCAAGGTGGTCGGTCTTGTCGAGGCGGTCGAACGCTTTGGTAGGAAGCGGTCACACAGAGTTGATAACATGATGGAGGGAGTAGAACCAACAATGGAGCGGGAGGCGCATACGCCTCCTAGAAAGAAAGCGAGACCCACACACATTCCTCCAATTACGACGATGAATGCCGCGGCGCCTCCTTCACCTCTCCCATCTCCCCATGGCTCACCATTACCACAGACAATCTGGCCTTCTGCACCCCCAAGCGGTGCCTCTTCACCCCATCTGCATCCGCAGCCCCCGCTCCAACCCGATCTCGCTCTTACCACGCTTCTGACGCTTCCATCACTGTTGACACAATTCGCAAATCTCCCGCAGCAGTTACAATCGCATTTTCTGCTTACTCTTCTACGGCATTCTCCATTACCAGTTCTACGGACCCTCCATTCTGTTTTAACGCCGACTTTGGCGCGGGATTTCTTGACACTCCTTCCCCCAGAGCTTGTATCACACATCCTCAGTTACCTCCCGTACTCGACGCTTGCACGAGCTTCGCGAGTCTCTAAATCTTGGCGTGCTATCATCGATTCAGACCCGGTACTTTGGAGAGACCTCCTCAAGGATACAAAAATATGGTTCGGAGGTGATAGTGAACGAGCATTCGCACGCTCCATCTTTGCACGTCGTCTGGCCGAAGTCCGAAAAATACCCTCCGCTCTTCCTCTCCCTCACCCATACAAATTACTCTTCAAATCACGACACCTTACTCGCACACGCTGGGTAACAAACGAGATGCCAAAGCATCATACGTTCCCCGCCCATGGCACTTCTGTTGTGACCTGTCTATTACTTTCACACGGGCGCATCATATCGGCATCCGATGATCACTCAATACATGTTTATTCGCCAGTGACGGGCGAGCTTTTGCAATCCTTGGACGGCCATGACGGAGGCGTCTGGGCTTTAGCGGCCACCAAAGATACACTCGTCAGCGGTTCAACTGAT
This sequence comes from Veloboletus limbatus, assembly GCA_038088635.1. NCBI lineage: Eukaryota > Fungi > Basidiomycota > Agaricomycetes > Boletales > Boletaceae > Veloboletus > Veloboletus limbatus. Next base: position 12,394 of record JBBPJJ010000044.1, read on the forward strand.
CGCACCGTCCGGATTTGGAACCTGGCTACTGGACGATGTACACATGTATTTGCCGGGCATACAAGCACCGTTCGTTGCCTTGCCATCGTCAAGCCCGAATGGATCGAGGTTGAAGGTGAGAGCGGTGTTATATCCAGGGAGAAATGGCCCAAGCGATCTGTGATCGTAACTGGAAGTCGTGATCACTCTTTACGAGTTTGGACATTACCTCGTTCAAGTGACGCTGAGTATCGATGGATGGGTGCAGATGTCGACTTGTCGGAGGTAGGCTGCTCTTGGTGACGTCCGTTCAGGTCTCATACAGTTTTTTTTAGGAGGACATCGATGAAAATCCGTATCATAAGTTGCATCTCGAAGGTCATGATCATGCAGTGCGCGCTTTAGCCGCTCGTGGTCGTACTCTTGTATCTGGCAGCTACGACTGTACCGTGCGCATATGGGACATTGTTACGGGCGAGTGTAAACTGATTTTGGTAGGCCACACTCAAAAGGGTAGGCTGCACCGTTCTCGCACTTTAGGATCTTGTCGTGTTGATGGTATCCCCAGTATACAGTGTTGTATTGGACCTCAACCGTAATATCGCATGTTCAGGGTCCATGGATGGGACCGTTCGCATTTGGAATTTGCGCAACGGGCAATGCCAGCATACACTAGCAGGGCACACTTCTCTAGTCGGTTTACTCGGCCTTTCACCGTCTTTCCTCGTCTCCGCCGCGGCCGACTCCACACTGCGTATTTGGGATCCGGATACTGGGGAACTACGCCACACGCTTGCTGCCCATGCCGGTGCCATCACGTGTTTCCAGCACGACGAGTTCAAAGTTCTTAGTGGGTCCGATGGAACATTGAAGATGTGGAATATTCGTGATGGAACGGTGGTGCGAGACCTGCTTACTGGAATCAACGGTGTATGGCAAGTTGTCTTCGAGGGTAGGTGCTGCGTTGCAGCGAGTAACCGCAATACAACAACTATGCTCGACGTCTGGGACTTTGGAACCGAAGGTGATGGTGACTGGATTGGGGAGCCGCCCGGTGGGATATATGATAACGACACGGAGGAGGACAGTGAAGTAGAGGGGCAGGCAGATGCCGATGCAATGGATCAGGATATCGAAGTTGACCCATTGGAGCAACCAACGGGGCAGAGAGGACTGTCCCGCGATGTTGTCGATGATAATGACTCTTCACGTATTCCATCTGACACAGAGGACGAGCCGATGGAGCGAGGCGAGAGGGTTGGGAGCTCGAAATTGGCGACCCGACGGACGATTCCTCACCATAGCAGAACGTTGGCAGGGGAGAGTTCACTGAGGCAGACTAATCCTCTCCATTTGGATGGTATACCTGCACGCTTACCAACGAACGAGACGCCGACGCGACCACGGATACGGCCAGCCACAAGGAATGGCGGTAGACGATAGCATTCTCTTCATGTGGTTATTGTGGACATACCCATCTGACTCTGAGCACAGTTGCGCAGCTCGGTGTATTCGTTGCGGCTGGATTAGACGCTCCTTGCGACATTCTTTGAGACACCGTTCGTTATAACTTTTCCATGGAGGCTCATTAGGGGATTGTATACAGTCAGATTACTTAATTATGTTGGAATTACGTGGGAAATAGATAACTGTTGTGTGTATGGACGGTCCACACTCCAACTCCAACTCCAACGACTCATCGATGGACTCCTTCGACAACTTCCAGTACGACTCTGCCTCCTCCTATGGCGGCGCTCACAGCGTTGTCGACGATAACTCTTCCGTTTATACAGCGACCACCAACGCCCCAATCGATCTCAGTAGCCTTTCTATCGTTGACGATCGTTCTCTCGTTCCCTCTACAGACCGCAATGACCACCACCACCACACCTCACGTTCTACGATAGACGAGGATTTTGATGCTGTCCTTGACGACTTGAAGGATGAAGGCTCCGTCGATCTACCACCCCACGCCTGCAGGTGTGCAAACCTTCTCCCTTCGACTGCTTGCAGTTAATAGCTGTTATCTAGTTACTGTGGAATTCATTCCCCAGCATCGGTCGTCAAGTGCCTCGTTTGCTCCAAATGGTTCTGCAACTCTCGCGGAAATACCTCTGCGTCGCACATTGTCAATCACTTAGTCAGGGCCAAGCACAAGGAAGTGATCCTCCACGCTGAGAGTCCACTTGGTGAAACAACACCAGAATGCTACAACTGCGGTAGCAAAAATGTGTTCATGCTAGGATTTATACCTGCGAAAAGTGATACTGTCGTCGTTTTGCTATGCCGGTACCACCATCTTTTTCAACCATTTTCTTACTCTCACCCACGTCTTCAGTCAACCTTGCGCAGCAACTACGAAAGATATGTCGTGGAATGCCGCCCTCTGGGCCCCATTGATTGACGACCGTTCTTTTCTCTCCTGGCTGGTGAAGCCTCCCAGCGAGACCGAGCAACTTCGTTCCCGTCAGATCTCTTTTAACCAAATCAATCGATTAGAAGACTTATGGCGTGAAAATGCTAGTGCCACACTTGAAGATTTAGAGAAGCCTGGTGTCGATGACGAGCCACAATCAATCTTAATGCGATACGAGGATGCTTACCAGTATCAGAACATTTTTGGTCCCTTGGTCAAGATAGAAGCTGATTACGACAAACGACTGAAGGAGAGTCAGACCCAGACGGACATCACTGTCCGTTGGGACCTCGGTTTGAACCAGAAAAGGGTTGCGTGGTTTTACTTGCCGAAACTTGAGAGTGGTGAAGTGAGGCTTGCGGTGGGTGACGAGCTGAGGTTGAGGTATCAGGGTGAATTGCACAAGGCTTGGGATGGAGTCGGCCATGTCATCAAAATACCCAACAGTAGATCACTCCCTGCGGTTTTCCTTCCTCGTCAACTGATCACATTCGCAGACGTATCCGACGAAATCGGACTGGAGCTTCGAAGATCAGAGGGGGTCCCCACTGAAATTACTCATGGTTTTTCAGCCGATTTCGTTTGGAAGTCAACCAGTTTCGATCGAATGCAACTGGCTATGAAGACCTTCGCAGTTGACGAGAAGAGCGTGAACGGTTATATCGTAAGCAGGGCTGAAAGTCCATTAAGCGTGAGTGCTGACGTGTAAAAATAGTATCATAAACTTTTGGGTCATGAAGTGGAACCTCAGGTTCTTCGGACTCAGATGCCCAAACGCTTCTCTGCGCCTGGACTCCCAGAATTGAACCACTCGCAGATGTATGCGGTTAAGAGCGTCCTCCAGAAACCACTTAGCCTTATCCAAGGCCCTCCCGGAACCGGCAAGACAGTCACCTCTGCGTCGATCGTTCACCATTTGGCGAAGATGAATCCTGGTCAAGTGCTCGTCTGTGCGCCCTCCAACGTTGCCGTGGATCAATTGACGGAGAAGATACATGCGACGGGCCTAAAGGTTGTCCGTCTTACAGCTAAATCCCGTGAAGCTTTGGATTCTAGCGTTGCATTCTTGACTTTGCATCAGCAAGTTGCAAACAGCACTACTCATGTTGAGCTTCAAAAGCTCATTCAATTGAAGAACGAACAAGGAGAGTTGAGCTCCAACGATGAGCGCAAATACAAAACCCTCATCCGGCAGTGCGAGAAGGAGATCCTGAGTGCGGCAGATGTCATTTGTTGCACATGTGTCGGTGCTGGTGATCCAAGGTTGAGCAAGTTCAAGTTCAGAACCGTCCTTATCGATGAGGCGACCCAAGCTGCTGAGCCAGGTATATCTTGCAACATTCTCTCATGGTGAAATACTGAATTTTGGTGTCAGAGTGTATGATTCCGCTCGTCCTTGGTTGCAAACAAGTTGTTCTGGTCGGCGACCATCAACAACTCGGGCCGGTCATTATGAACAAAAAAGCTGCCCGTGCCGGTCTCACGCAGTCGCTTTTTGAGCGCCTTGTCGTGCTTGGCAACCGCCCAATTCGACTTCAAGTTCAGTATCGTATGCACCCGTGTTGCTCGGAGTTCCCGTCCAACATGTTCTATGAAGGCACGTTGCAGAATGGTGTTACTGCCCCCGAGCGTCTCCGCAAGAATGTTGACTTCCCCTGGCCTGTTCCCGACACTCCGATGTTCTTCTACCAGAACTTGGGACAGGAAGAGATATCGTCTAGTGGGACTTCTTTCCTTAACAGGTACGTGGCTTCGGAGTACTTCAGAGATGTGTTATGTACTACTTATAGGACGGAAGCCTCGAACGTGGAAAAGATTGTCACGAAATTTTTCAAGTCTGGCGTTGTTCCCGCGCAGATTGGTATCGTTACACCATACGAAGGACAGCGCTCTTACATCGTCAATTACATGCAATTCAATGGCTCGCTCAAGAAGGACTTGTATAAGGAGATCGAGGTTGCCAGTGTAGACGCTTTTCAAGGCAGAGAAAAGGACTATATCATCCTCAGTTGTGTTAGGAGCAATGAGCACCAAGGGATCGGGTTCCTGAACGACCCTCGCCGATTAAACGTCGCTCTCACTCGCGCCAAGTATGGCATTGTCATTCTTGGGAATCCAAAGGTTTTGAGCAAGGTAAGCTACACGAGATATTTCATGCATGCCTAGATTACTCAATACTCCGCCCACAGCATCCCCTTTGGCATTACTTGCTTACTCATTACAAGGAGAAGAATTGTTTGGTCGAAGGCCCACTTAACAATCTCCAACCAAGCATGATCCAGTTCAGCAAGCCCCGCCGCGCTCTCAAGCTGGATTCGTTCCGTCGACACGAGACCAGCGCGCGCGAGTACTTGCCCAGCAACGGCACTGGACGCTCTGGCACCCCGAGCCGCTTCGATGCCAATTTCTATCGTACCCATGACGCTCTTGCATACATTCCTTCCGATGTACAGTCCTTGCGCTCACAGGCGACCTACTCGTCCGGTCTTCCCGTGTTCGCTACCACGGGGGGATTCCCTCCTGGTGTTTCTCGTGGGCCTGGCGGTGCGGGCAAACGCAGTACCTACGGGAGCTATGCCAGCTCCATTATTTCTCAGGACGCTGGCCCACCTAGCAGTGCTAGTATCGGCGGTGGTGGATCGCTTGCATATTCCCAGTCGGATCGCCTCCGCAGACGTGGGTCGTTCTCCTCGGCAGCTGGAACCGACATGGGAAGTATGAGTGGATACGACTACAAGAGTCAGGACGGAACGACGGATGTGGACGACATGAAGAGCCAATATGCTGGGACTCAGTCCGGTGTCACTGTGTTCTAACGTCGTGTGGTGCTGGCAACTACTTTGATCCGGCATAGCTCAATGAGTCTGAGCGATTTCTGTTGCCCCATCTTCATATCTGGCCGAAGGTCGACATGTACTTGCTTGCGAGGGTGCATTTCGTGGCCTATCGGCATTAGTCGACCTTTTTGTTGCAAGCGACCGCAATTCTCGGTACCGTCACCCTACACTTTCGGCTGTCGCAACGACAAGATAGCTGACCCGTTAGAAACTCTCATGGAAAAGACTTGTCGTAATCTTTTCCGGCCAGGCATTGTTGTCATGCACATTATGCTCCAATTATATGTAAATGATTGTTTATGATGCCATCGCTGCGTATGTGGATGGTTATGAACATGTTACCAGGAATGAATGAATGACTGTGTGGACACGTAAATACAAGAGGCAGTGTGTCAAATGATCTGAGGAGTGCACTGTAATGCTATAAAGGTGGTCATACTTTGCCTTTGCCCCTCCTGGAACCAGCGGAAGTATCCTCGGATATCGCTCTCCGGTGCGACAAAGGAGGTGCTGATCGAGCTGTATGTTGCACCTGCATAGCATCCTCTGCTGGCAACATCCGAGCTTGTGTGAAGAACAACTTGGCGTCCCTCTCCGCGATGTTCTCGATGTAGTAGGTGTTACCTAGTATTAGCTTTAATTGTTTATAATCGCTGCAAGCGTGAGTGCTACACGAACCTCGGGGCACGAGAAACATTCCGCCAGTGGTGATGATGAAGCTAGTTTCATGTATGAAAACGGACACGGCGCCTTGGATCACATAAAACACCTACAACGCAGTTGGAGCTTCACGAAATCAAAAGAGGGAGAGTGTTCTACGCACGTATGTGTTATCCTTGGTCGACTTGCTTGGTTTCTGGGATTTTGGAGGTATATGCATTTGGCCAGCTGCAATGAACTCGCCCTCTCCAAAGATCTTTTGGAAAAACCAGTTGCTGTTCGCGGCTGCTTTGGGTTCGATCATATTGGCCAAGAAGGCAACACCTGGATAGGTCCCTGTAAGTAAGCCTTTTGGCCGAGCCAAGGCTTGATGCGGTACTTACGTCGTGAGACTTCCTCCTGCGTGTCATAGTCAATAACAGTCGCGTTAGTAGGCGTGTTTTCATCCCATCCCTCCTCTGGGTCGAATGGCGTGTCCCTCCCTTTGCTCTTGCCTCGGACGCTTGTTCCACGTTTACGCTTTCCTGCTTTCCCAAGAGGTCTGACTGGCTCCTGAGGGATGCGGATGATTTCCCTGATCTGAGGAACGAGGATCACACCAGAATCACGCCGCCCATAGATAACTTTCTCTTGCCGCCACCATTCCAAGGGCTTAAATCGGTGGCGTCGTCCACGTCGTACCCCTTCTGGGGTAGGGGAACCTGTGACTGTTTGAGTGAAGGACACATACACCCCGCTATGCCATACACACGCTCGATAGGGGCTTTGACGATGCGTTTCTCTGGTCGTGGCTTTTTGGACTTGGCTGCCTCTTGCCTCGGCTTCTTTGTCGGTGGAACATTATCTTCATCGTCCTGTGCGTTCTCAACCTCGTCGAGACCCTGCGCAATGTCGTCTTCCAGCCCATTTGCATCATATGGTCCAGGATATGATTGTTGCCGATATTGTTCAACCGGATCTGCTCTCCGCTTGCCCTTGTCAGCCTTGTTAGACTGTGCAACGACAGCTTCTTCCGTTTCTGCAGTCTCTTCCTCCTCCGCTGCAACCTCTGGACTGGCTTCAGGGGTTCGTGATCTTGGTGGGCTCTCGTTGGGCTGTGGGGGTTCGAAGTCGTCAAACGCCGCTGGGTTTGCATAATCGAATTCGGGCTCCGGAGTTGGTTCCTGCGCAACAAATGACTTTGAGAGAGCCGATGGACGTCGCCCGTTCGTCGACGATCGCACAGATGGATACGCCTTTGGAGAAGGAATCTGATCATAATCGATTTCGGACATGCGCATCAGGGAGCGGGAAGTGATGGGTCGCCTCGAGCTGTCAGGAGCATACACGGGGTTTGCATTCGTAAAGTAGAGCAAAGGGCTTCCCTGACTGCCTGTGAGACACCAAAGATGAGATTGGCACGCTTACGCTGCTCTAGTGCTGCTCACTCTCTGCCAAGTCCATCGACATCTCGCCGTCTTCGTCTATTTCTGTGACGGGCGGGGCAATAGACACACGCTTCTTCTTAGACTTTATGCGAGGGGGTGATCGATTGTCGGCTTGCTTTATGACCTGCTCAAAGGGCTCGAACTCGTCCGAGTTTCTGTCGACATAGGCGACTGCCATCCCTGTTTTCTTGCCGCGAGCGAGATCGTCGGCGCGGAAGGGGATATGTTGTCTTGGAGGGCCTCTTCGCGCCCCGAAAGAGGACTTTCTACGGTCTGTGGACTCTCGTGGCATTGCTGACTGTCGTCGTCGTCGTCGTCGTCGGTGGCAGCGAGCTCAACGACACTCGGAGGTGGGAAAACAAACAAGGTGCGTTAATCAGTCACGTTATGTCACGCGATATATTGTCACGCCAAAATAATTGGTACGCTATGGAGGGGTTGACTTTGCGATGGCCGACTTGAGTAGCAACAGCGTCGTGCCATGGCGCATCTTCCTCTTCTTCCTCGCCTCCGCCTTGCTTACCGTAGCCTGGGTCGTCAGCTCTTCCACACTACGCGGGGGTTCTGCTGTAATGTACTCGGGGGACCCAGGCGGATGCGGGTTGCTGCGGAAGTGCGAGTGCTTATCCCAAACTCTCAGGTCTATGTCCACTTTTGCCGCCTTCAACCCCTGCCTCTCTCCTACGACGACGGGCCAACCTCTGACGTCCGCTTTCTGTGGCCTGATTACGACCTCTCCTGTGTGGTTGGGGTCGTCCCAGACGACGGGTCGTGCCAAACCAGCGTGTTTCCTCTGCACACGACCAGCCATCCCTGCAAACGATGCCACATAGTGCATCGTGTTTTTGTCTTTGCCCCTCCAATCATCCGCCAAGCGACCCTTGCGCTCCTTGGTCATCAAAAAGGTCTGTAGCGGTGAATATTGGGCGTAGCTGAGCCCGCCAGAGGTGTGTGGCAGAAGCTCGATCTCCCTGCTGCGAGGATTGGATCGACGCTGTCGCGAGAGCTGAGTAGCGATGAGATCGTGCCACGGGGTAGATGGCTTGTTCGAAGTGCTGAGCTGGTAAGAGGTGGCGTCGTGGTCGTCCTGTTCACGAGCTATGCGCTGCCCGAGGAAAGTATCCCTGCAAGCACGTATTTTTGCGAGATACTGTACAAACTCGTTGCGAGTCATGGTTTCGAGGTTAGGGATGTATGCCTGCCGCCAATGTTGTGGGCTCTGTGTTTGAGGGACAAAGTCGGAGTCGATGAGGTGATCCTCGGCCAAATCCTCCCCGAGCCATGGCTTCTGGGGTGTTATTTTGAGTTCGTCCCAGTTCTTGACCCAGAGGGCCTGTGGTTCTGCAGAGTTCCATTCTGTCTGGTACTCTGGGGTGTCGATGTTCTTTACGGTGATGTAAGCCCCGCGACGACGGAGAGGAAGGGGGCGTTTGAAGCCCCAATGACCACGGTGGGCATCGCCGCCGTGTGTGGTGTAGACCTGGCTGATGCGAGGGTCGAAAGAGGCGAACTTGGAGTGTTTGAGGAGCGTCGCAAAGGTCGAGCGCGAGGAAGGCATGTCGTTTTTTTTTTATTTTTTTTTATTTTTTTTGGGCAAGACACTCGGCATTTTCCGAGTGGGGGGGTATATATAAAGCGACGCGTTTGACATGGACCAGCTCAACGACGTCCTAATTACTGTTTATCCTCGTGCACGTCAAGGATGGATGGTCCAGACAAACGTCGGAGACGAATGCTATGGGGTCGTCTCAAAAACAATCTTTGCTGATGTTCCTCCCGTTGGTCGAGGGATCAGGACGCAGGATCACCTGGAGATGTCCACAGGTAGCTGGAGAGTGAGATTCTGTTTTCACCGAGCGTGTTGGCCGCAGTCTGAATGCAACGCTGCAGGTGCAGTCTTTGGTTCCAGTGAGTAGACATTGCTTGTAGTGGTCGAACACCGAGGATGAGTATCCTGGTAAAAGAACACACCCCGCCCGCGAGGGTCCCTCTCTGTTTGAGGGTGCCGTGCGAGGTTCTTACGGAGCCAGCGGCAGTTGGGGGTGAATGGGGAGTTGAAGGCGAGGCTGAGGTGTTTTGCGGTCGTCTTGCTACTCGTATTCGCCATGGGGCTGACTTTTTTTTTTTTTTTTTTTTTTTTTTTTTCCTTGTTTACATTGCAAAATATGAATTATTTTTTAAAAATAAGTAAAAAAAACTCGGTCTTTTCCGTTGGCCGGATCGCGTCTTTTTGCGAGTCAGTGCTTTCCGCCTTCCCCTTCATATGAAATGTACCACCGCACATACCCTTCAGTTCGCTCCGTGCCTTCATCCCCTGCCACTCCCTCCCCAAGTCCACGTCTTGCACCTCTCCTCCCACCCGCCGCACTCGATAATTTGTCCAGTAAATCATCAGGCCTCCTCCTCAATCAGTCCCCCGTCGATGTATCACCCGAGGCCCGCGCAGCATCTAAACCCCCCACATTCTGCGGAATGCCCTTGAAATACGTGTCGTCAGTGCTCCCCTTGCTCGTACTACTTACAAACTAAAATTCGTCAAGGCTCGTCACCCTGGCTGTGCAAAATGCGTCATTGTCCATAGTGATGCATTACTCACGAGTGTCTACCCCGGCCCATCTATCCTACTCCCCAGCCTCGGCCGTCCTTTTGGGTGAAATCTTAAAGGGTTCAATATCCTTCTTCATCGCACTTTGGAGGGCCAAGGATTCCGACCTACCATTGTCTTCTCGCAAGTCCTTCGGGGGCACCGTTCATTCACTTGCCCCCTGGTCCGCTCCATTCCGCCAAGTTTGCAGCGAGATCTTCAGCACAGACTGTTGGAAGCTCTCAATACCCGCCCTACTTTACGTCGTACAAAATTCCCTCCAGTTTGTTGCCATTGCGAACTTGCCGGTCGCCTCCTTTCAGGTCGCATACCAGATGAAGATCTTGACCACCGCCGCGTTCACCGTCGCACTCCTTCGCAAGAAGCTCTCATCGACAAAGTGGCTCTCACTATTCTTCTTGGCCATTGGTGTCGGCATCGTTCAAGTTCAAACGTCCACCTCCAACACTGCACCAAGAGAACTTCGTGTGGGCAGCGCTCATGATGCAGCACCTCTTCACATCCATATCATGAGCCCACTTAAAGGCTTTGGTGCCGTCACAGCCGCTTGCTTCACCTCTGGTCTAGCCGGCGTGTATTTTGAGATGGTTCTCAAAAATTCAAAGGCCGATCTGTGGGTACGGAACGTTCAGCTCTCCTTGTTTTCCCTCCTCCCCGCTATCGTACCCATCTTGTACGTCCCCCAGTTCCACACCGCCGACAGCCTCATCAGCTACGTCTTTCGCAACTTTGGTGGCTGGGCCTGGGCTACTGTGGCGATCCAGGTCTTTGGCGGCCTCGTGACGGCAGTGGTCATCAAATATTCCGACAATATCCTCAAAGGTTTTGCCACGTCCATCTCCATCATCCTTTCCTTCCTTGCGTCAGTGGTGCTCTTCGACTTTCATGTCACGCCCTCGTTTATCATTGGAGCCTCCACTGTACTTGCTGCCACTGCGATGTACAACCAGCCAGCACCCAAAGAGTCCCACGTCGTCATTTCCTCGGGGAGCAAAACGCCTTTTCCAGACCTGTCCCTCAGTAAAAAGGATCCCATCCTTGGAGAATTTCCTGTCAAGAAACCAGCACAATTTGGAAGTCCACGTGCTATCGCGTCTGCCCTTGGACTAGGCGATAAGACAGGATTGCTGGTTGAGAATGAGTACTTTTCAGAGATGGAATCTACGTCTCGGTATCTTAACGCACCTTATGGCTCGCCCTTCCCATCGCGCACGCCCACTCCCCGACCCGAAGAGCGACTGTGATCTGTCATGGACACCCCGGACAATTGAACTCTTTACCATACGACTTCTAACGTGATGACCAGATATACCCCGTTCCACTAGACGTTTGCAAGCCCATCCATCAACTATTGCTCGTCAACTTGCGTAGTATCGACCCAAACACAAGCAAGCGCAAGCGAAATTATTTTCACTTATATAACGTTGTTCACGCGCACCACGGTTCCACATCGCTTTGCATCAGATCCCTTTCTCGCTGTTGTCATACCCGCGGGGCACCCTCGTACGTCCTTTTATTTCATTCGCGTGTGCATTCTCTACGTTCTTTCTTGGTTTTATTCCCCTTCAACTTTTTACTATCGCTTTAGTTGATGCATGGGACAGAGAGCTACCCCATTATTTCGACGTACGAGGACCCGTGGGCACTTGATGATGATATCCTTCGTAGAGTAAGACGTTCGCTGGCACTTTATTCGAGTGTGAGCTGTAATATCCTTTGACCTTGGACCACCCAAAACAAAAACAAAAACCCCCCCGGGTCGGGATCACTGTTTGAGTAGCACTGCCACACCTAACGCCAACGCCGATGCAATCCAACGACCTGTACAACGGGCGGGAGGCAGAAGTCATAGCCCAAGTGTGTTCCGCTATCCCCAGCCCCGCCCCGCATCGTTTTCATGGGATCATGATAGTTTAGCGATGGCTATTCGTACTCGAAAACCAAACTGGACGCGAGTCTTCGCGAGTTGCTCGTGGACCGCAAGCCGGTCAAATCAGTCAAAGCCCAAGTGAACGTGAAGAAAGACGACGTGGACTTTATCGTACGTGTATCTTGACGCAAACGACGTGTCTGACCGCCTCTTCAGGCGAAGGAACTCGACATCTCCCAAGCACAGGCAGAGAAGGCGCTGTCTGAACACGGGGGTGATCTTGATGGGACTCTGCGCGCTCTGGTCGCCAGCTAGGCTGCGATTGATCACGGCCACGTAGGATACGGCTTTAGGTAGTTAGTGTCACTCCAACGTGCGCTGTCATGTCGATCGACTTGGAATGGCACAAACTCGACTCGTCTCTCGCAAAGACGCTCGTCCACATCCTCAACAGACAGCTCACCAACACCCCACGGCCGTCCTTTATCGGCCCCGTCGAAATCACAGGACTCGACTTTGGCACGAACCCGCCCAACGTCGAGCTCGTGGATCTGCGCGACATCCATCGCGATTTCCTCGAGGACGACTCGGACGCAGAGTCTGAGCAGGACAACGTCAAGGTGACAGAGGGTGCAGAGGAGGAAGACGAGGAGGGGTTCGAGTGGGTGTCGCGCAAGGCGTCGCGACGTGGACTGGCGGAGGACACGCTGGCCTATCACCATCTCCCGCCGCACGTCCGGTACGGACGAGGACCGGCGGTGGACGTCTTTGCATCGACGCCCGCGCTGTACCCCGGAGGCTCGTCGAGGGATATGTGGAACACGGGGGTGATGCCGATGCATATGATGCACATGAGCTTGCCGAGCGTGCGCGATGTCGGACGCACCGCCGTGTCGTCGTTTCACCCTGCTCCGCTCACCTCGTCCCCCAAGGCGGGTTCGGCCTACGAATCGGCGTCGTCCGCCGCTGTGGGCCAGCCGACGACGCGGCATGCGTCGCCCTCACTGGACGCATCACCAGATGAACAGCAGGCACGACCGGATCTCCAGTTACACCTCTATCTGAATTGGCAGTCGAATCTTCGCCTGACGCTCACCACGTCGTTGCTCATCAATTACCCATCCCCGTCTTTCATGTCACTCCCGATCAAACTCTCCGTGACGGGTCTGGTGTTCAACGGCGAAGTTGCTGTGGCGTATGAAGGCAGTCGTGGACGTGTGCATATCTGCGTACTGGACGAACTGGACCCGTATGGGCCTGCATGTCGACGAGAACGGAGTCAGTCTAGTACACCACCTGACATTGATGACGACACGAATGGGAGACGAGAGGGAAAGCCTCTGCCGGTCGGTCAGCGTCTGCTGCCATCCATCTTGATTGA
>JBBPJJ010000045.1:0-55923 GCA_038088635.1 Veloboletus limbatus
GCGGAGGAAGGCTGTACTCAACGGGTACAGCACGAGGAGCGCGAGGAGGATCCAAAGGAGTATGCCGAGGGCGACGTTGTAGACCGAAGTTAGGGGTTCCCGTAAAAGGAGTAAGAATAGGGGAAATTGTAACAGTCTCCACCAATACCGACAACTCTTGTCAAAACAAGAGCTTGGATCTTGTTGCAAACTTCTGGAATTGAAGTGCCTCGACAATGTCGCCCTTGAGACTGTTGCGTCGTTTGCTAATTGTAATTCCCGCGGACGAGAATGCGCGCTCGGATGAAACAGAACTTGACATGATAGAAAGGAAGTCACATGCGAGCGACCCCCAGACTGGATACCGCATGGAATTAATGCCCGATTGAGTGAATTGAGTGAATAGCGTTGAACAGGAAATCTGAGACACTCACCTTTTGAAGCCTTTTTTTTTGGTCGACTCTCCAGGTCCAACTCTCTCTTGGTGGTGCTTGAAAGGGTTTCAATTGCAGTCGCCTTGCACTTTTCAGCATGTGAAGGCTGTGTGACCAGCATGCGTGTGTTACGATTCTTCCGTCATTGTACAATTCTTGCCTTAACATTCGTCTGTCTCTCTCTTCCTTGATGACTCTTCACGGTAAACTACGGTTTCACCTTTCATTCGTCATCAAGCTTACGATTACTTTCCTTCCGTCCGATTCTCTGGACTTCTATGACTGACTCACTACACGAGTCATACTTAGTCATTATTCTTTACTCTTCAACAGGGTTCTTTCCGCTTCCATCGCATTCTGCGATATTCTTTCATTTATCCTTTTCTTTCTTATTTCCTTTCACAGTCTTGGTCCGTGCTAGCCTATCGTAACGTATATAAGCCTTACTAGCACGACCTGTACTTCTTAACTTTGAGCTCCGCAATTCTACGCTAGACTTGCCTCTCAAGTTCGTCGACTTCGGTCTCCAGCCCCTCAGTCTTAGTAAAGGCCTCTCTATAACGAAGCCTTCTTCAAGTCCTAGCCCTCATCCCCAGTCCTCGTCCTAGTCACCTTGCGGCTACGTGCGAGCTTACCCAGCCCACACGTAACAGCGTGCTGCCTTCGCTTGCCGGTGGAAGGAAAGCTCCGGTTCTGCATCGTTATCCATACATGTGATGCGTGCCAAGGGGGCAGGCACACGTTTCGGCCAGCATGGCTGTTCTTCGTCAGAACAAGACATAGCCGGTGGGGTTTAGGCAAGTGATCAAATTGGTAAGTAAGATGAAACTTTAAATTTTATGTCAACATACCTTTTATAGGAAATCGGATTTTGCCGGGTGAGGATTCAGGGCTTCTGGGGCTTCGATGGTTTGGCCTGGCCTGGCCTCGGCTTCCCAAAACAATGGGCCGGGCCGTCATAGGGGCTTAGGTGGGGCTCATGGCTGGGCTTGGCCTGGCCTGAGAGGGCTCGGCTTAACTGGCTTCGTGGCTTTAGGCTGGGCCGGCACAGCACTATACAAGTCTGTGTTGAGTATGACTAAGCCTATTATTAAGTGTACATAGGGGCAACTACTGATTTCTTCAACACATGGAATATACCAATGGCCAGCATCAGGACTGCTAGTAACGTATCACATCTATGATCCAGGGAATATAAGTACCAATGGTTGAAAATTAAAATAATTAAAATAAAATAAGAAGCCTGAAATTGGAACCACTATATCAGCAAAACACCAAGTTTGGCACAGAGAGTACAGTGAGGATACAGATAGCACAGATTTGTGCAGTCTCTACTAATAATAAACAAGTCTGTATAAAGCTGTATACTATATACATCAGCAAATTCTGATTTAAAGGTCCCTATCTATACAGTACTATACAGTACTGTGAGCACTGTACAGTGTGCCACAGCCTAGTATCTACTCACCAAACAGGTATGGGACTGGACATGACCAAGGCAGCCACTGTGATGAAAGCTAGCACAAAGAGTACAAAACAGGAATGCATCTTTGCAAAATGTGTGTATAATCCACACAAGGTGTTGATAAACAAAAGTGTCGTCAGGTTGTCGATGGCAAGCTGCCGCAGTGATGACTTGTAGTGGCCAAACATCAGCAAACCAACCCTTATCTATACAGGTATTACAGGAAATTACAGGAAGGTACCTAGTAATACAGAGCTGTACAGAGAAATAGGGGAAACATAACTCAATAACTTACATCTAACCTTGATCTTAAAATTTTATGAAAGCTAGTTTAAGGTTAGATCAGTCTCAATTTCAATTTTTATGATCATACATGCAAAGATGATTAAATGATATGTAGAAACATTTTGTCAGCAAAATCATTCCCACAGGTTGGTTTGCTGATGAAGGATAGACAAAAGGCTGATGGAACATAGATGTGTTGAGGGAGTCGATGTGTGAGGTGGGTGTATAGACTTACTAGCCAGTACCTGTGAGCTGAACAATGTGAAGACTGAGCAGCCCCGCCCTGCTAAATCAGGAAGAAAGTCATTCACACTTATATGCTCAGGTGTGAAGGCTGTGCCATAAAACACTTTATCAAACCTGATAGTTGCTAAGAAAGTTGGGGTTTGCTTCGCCCTATGCTTTTGTCTCAGATTGACTGATACTACGACAGGCTACCGTCTAAACACCAAAAAGTGAACGGCCGACGGATGAGTTCGACATGTGTGCCGACGCATCTTTCGGGTGGGTCGAGTGGGTCGAGTGAGTTGAGTGCGTTGAGTGAGTCTTCGCGGTATTCACGTGGGGAACGAGGACCGAAGGTCCTAGTTCTATGTCTATGTGCGAAAGGAGGATACCTGGGCTGTCATGCCCGTTTGCTCGTCCGTCGGTCGTCCCTCTCCAAGGATCGGGACCGTGCTGTGGGGCTGCGCCACATACAGTACGAGTAGGAAACGGGTAAGGGAAACGGGTCGGTAACGGTTTAAAGCCTGCGAAAGCTCTCGTCAGGGGGCTACCGCTACCCCAACCGTTTGCCCATCCGGGACCGTGTAGGGTACCAGCTACCAATCTAACGCCCTATCAGGGGAGTGGGCCGGGGTCCTCAGAGGCGGCGGCGGCATGAGGAGGGCGCGACCCCCGACTGGATTGGTTGCATGTTGGAATATACGAGTGGGGAGGAGGGAGGGTGCTTCCTATTCGGCGCAAGGGCCAGATATACCTGGGCTGGGCCAGGTATACTCCCACAGGTGGTGCGGGCGCCCGAGTTCCTTTCGGAATCCCGGTCGCGCTTTCTCGCTGCCATGCGGTACCCACGGTGGTACATATCACCGTGGGGTCCGCCTTTCGCCATCCGCAAGGGATTCGATGAGCGACATAGAGTAATGCTTATGTCGGAAAACTTACGTGGCAGTAGTGGCACGCGCCGCGTCTCCGCGCTCCCATCTCGCTCGCAGCACGGACGAAACGAGCGCGGATGAAACGAAACGAAACACTTACACATTCTTGCTGCGTCGCATCTGCGTCTCGCACATACACACGTCCAATATACATTATACATTTCGTCTCGTCTCGTCTCGTTGCATCGCAACGCCGTCTCGCACATACATACACGTATTCATTTCATTTTCATTTTCGTGGTGTGATCGACGATGCGGTGTGTGGGGTGTAGTGTGAGGGTGCAGTCATCGTGAGGCCGGGTGGTGGTGTCCAAGGTATGCTACTATGGTGTGAGCGAAGAATTAGTACCTGCAGAAAGGTCTTGGCTAATCTGACGGAGCCTCCATTCCACGAACTCGTCAGTTTCCATGTGCTTTGCAAGGACCCGAGTACTACACCACGGCATATAGACAACGTTCGAGAGAACCCCTGAAGTCAACATACATTCTCTCTTCAAGAGTTCGCCGACGAGCACATCATCGCCGAGATCGATGGCGACCTCGAGTGGCGAGGCTTTGTGAGAGTCATCAGGCATCAAACTCGGGGTGTTTACATCGGCACCGCACGATAGGAGAGCCATTGCGTGTTCAGTCTTCCGGAGGTCTGCAGCATACACCAGTGGGTTCGTCCCAACTCGCGACTTCAGAGGACGACGGGCGGACAGGAACGATCGGAGGAGTCTAGGAGAGGAATAAGCGATTAAGATGTAGAATACGAAGTCATGTCGAAAATGGCCATGAAGGATAAGGCCATCGGAGATCCTCCTCGCGTAACTCGCAAAGGCGATCCCAATGTGATGGGTAATGGCGGACATGTAAACTGCTTCGAGAACGAATATTGCCTCCGGGTCGACATGGGCAATGTGAATTAAACCAGAAGAGAGAACGTAAGAAGAAGAATTCCAATAACGCAGTGTCGCCACGGGACGGTTTTTGTTCCAGGACAACAGAGACGTAGCGAAAGCACATTTGTGCCACATCAGCGTGGGCCTAGTGGGGGACGACATGATACGTCGGCAGTGCCACACAGCTTGCAAGGTATTCCTGCCGAAAAGACAAGCATGCATATAACACAGATGCAGGAAAAAATGGAACATACCCTGACGTTAAAATGGGATAATGCGAGAACATCCGTCTCGTCATGATACGAGACAAGGCTCGACAACGTATTTAATAGCGTAGTTCGTAACCACGCTGACTCGCGGCCCACCTTTTGTCGCTCGGGATCGACCAAGAGTTCGTCGACAATCTGAGCTAGCTGTAACGCCACCACGAGCCAAACCAGCGCACGTCGTACGAGCTTCCCTTCAGACCCTCGTTCGTCAATTGCTCTTAGGCATTCGGTCGTACATTGCTTCTAACTCATTCGGAAGGTTGTCCAGTGCTTCCTTCATCCCCTCCCTGGTTGCACATCGTTTCAGAGTATCGAGTTGACACTGCACCCACCGAAACCTAGTAAGCAGCCCCGACAAGCCACAGGCTGGCCATGCCGATCAACGCCTTACCTGCCATCCGCTTTTTCATTCAATTTTGTGCGTATTTCATTCTTGATCTGCACATCAGCAGATCCCAGCCGCTTGTGCGAGTCAACCTCCCGTCTGACATGCAAGGTGCAGCCACCTCTGTTGCCACATTCTCGAATGCAAGTGTTTGAAGACCCCTGAAATGACGCATCATGTCCTCATGCGGTCGGCTCGTCACCAATAGCCGAACATCGCCCGGACTCAATGTGACAAGAGAGCGCGTAGGAGTGCCTCAATATCGGCACACTCATCGAGCGCGTCGATCACTATGATGGGGTACCAAAGAAAGCAACTTGCGACACGCGTTATCAGATCATAGAGTTTATCGACGTCGTTGAGCGATAAGGTACCCTCGCCCTTCTCCTCGAGTATCCTGTTTGGAAGGTCCTTTAGATCAACAACGTGTTGACTGCGGTGACGAAATAATTGGGAAAGCAGGGAGCGCATCACTTCAGCGGGGCTCGTTGACCGCTTGTTTTGAAAATCACAGTAGAAGAATACCACCACTTCTTCATCTCGTAGCATATTTTTGATGTACTCGATTGTGGATGCGCTGCAAGAGTCAACACTACTATGGGCATCACAACGGATGAACTCACACTATACAGACTTCCCGCAACCAGCTAAGGACACGCCGATCGATGCGCGATATTAGCTGTGACAACTCGCGAAGTATCAATGAACGCACCTTTGCCCTGCAACCACAAAAAACGATTCCCGCCAGTCCTCCATTTTTTGTATGCATCCATGCTGGGAAACCATGTGCATGAGCCTTTTCGACGCAGCCCGAGCATTGCATCGTGCTTCTCCGTGCAACTTAAAGCAGCAAGCCACCGTGAGACCTCGTCCAGCCTTTGCTCTAGCAACATGTTGTCAACATGCTCACGACGAAGCATAGTGATTCCCTCTTACGCCTTGTTGTCACTGCCGGGTCCAAGCTTGACACAAGCTCATTCTCGCCATGCTCGTATTCCGTCGCTGGACTGTTGAAGCTGTGTTCAGAGGACACGTACGTGATACTCCGAGTCGTCCGAGTTTCTAGAAGAGCACACTGTGTTCCCTCCGTGATGGGAAGATTATCATCTCGAGGTGCTTCTGGTGGCTGGTGAACGAGTATCTCAGGATTCCTGAATAGCAGAGTCAAGCACATGTCAAGAGTGAGCAAGGAATGGAAAATATCTGTGTGCTTATCAAAGAAGACCGTGACTGCGAGAGGTTCTGCGTGGTCGAGCAGGAGCTCGGGCAGGTCGAACTCCTGGCCGATGGGCCTCAGCATGTCGATCATCTCTTTCAACTTGACCCCCTCGCTGATCAACCAATCGTCGATGGTATGATCTGTGAGGGATGCTCTGGTGATGGCTTCGAGAATAGTGTCAGCAGATATACGGATTGTTTCTAGCCGACGGCGAAGCCTTTTGGAAACGTTGAGATTCTGGTTTTTTGGATATACTAGCGCAGAACTACGGATTTCTTGTGAGATGGTCACCACCTCGTTAAGAAGCGAGCCTCCAGGCCCACTGGCAAACTGTAGTTACAGTGAGCAAGGATCGAGTATGAACGGCGTCGTCACGGATCCCAGTTCGGAAACAAGGTCTTGTCGCGTAGCAGGGGTAGTGCAATCGGAAAAGAGCAGCCTCGCGCCTTTCGAAGTTCGAAGCTTTACTAATCGATGAGACGAGTTGCAGTCGTAAGCTGGTAGACGACGGGCTCTGATTAGTAGGCAGCCTGACGGCGGCGGCGTGGCCCTTCATAGCTTTTCAAACGTGAATGGAGTCATGAACGTTGGACTAGGAGTTTCCACCAGCCTGGGACCTGGAATGGTTTGCTGCTATGATACACGGCGGAGACTGTCCGGTTTATGTTGGGCCACGTGAATCAGTGAACTGGGTACTGGTCCTGACCAGTCGCTGACCGTCGGCTACCTGCCAACCATCTCACTGATGAGATTCGTGATATCGCGACCTGGGAACAGAAACTCATCCGGCGGGTGGTACTGCGATCCGTAGATGGTTACCACCTTTACGGTAGCACATGGGTCCAGAAGTATCATATAAACCATTGCTCGTTCGCATGTATGCATGTATGCAGATAAGAACGAGTACATGGACTACGTAAGTTCGTAGTAAAAAAGCCCATTCATTCGTGGGTCATCAAAAAGGCGAGCACCATCAGAATGTGGCAGGGCGACGTGCGACAAAAGTCGATTGTGTCTTCCCAACGCGATGCGGGAGAGGGAACCTGAGTTTGGGAGTGAGGAGCTGCTTGATGTAGGGACGGCGCACGTCGTCCGACTTTTCGAGCTCGACGACGCGGAGAATCTGTTCGTCGTCCACGTCAGCCCACGTACCTCCGGTCGATGAACGAAAGGTCAAAGAGTACACGTACGTGAATCGATCGGAAACGAGCACGATGTCTAGCAGCCATGTCCTGGTACACCGCCTTGACGGCATCCGCACGCGAGAGTTCGCGGAACTCCTTGTACATGTTGTGCGTGCCCGAACGGGAGTCGTAGCGCAACCAGACACCAAAGTTCTTGACTTTCAATGGTTTCTTCTCGTAGATCTAGAACGCACGCGGCAATGCATGCGAGGGTTCGGAAACCCGTTAGCAATCCCATTCCGCCTGCCACTTGAACGGCTGCAAGGGATACACACAACGTTGAGACCAATAATTTCACCGCTCGCTTTCTTGACTTTTTTCAATTGCCTGTTGAAAGCGTTGAGGAGGATACTGTTTTCCGGTCAGAGGAGCGTACCTGAGGAAATACCAGAACCGCGACTTGGCTACGACTTCATTGGGCGCAAAAATGCGCATACGGTAGATTTTGGGTGTGGGATCTGATTCGGTGGGGAGATGGCGCCCGACGACTTGGAATTCTTGAAGCCCCATCTAGATAACATTGAACTCGTCAGCAGGCGCATCCATCACCACGACACGACATCCATCGCCAGTAAAGTCGAACTCGCAGGATGGATGTATGAAGTCGATAGCGTGCGAGTAAAAGGATGATACGTACTTTTGTAGCAGTCTTGATCGTGAGGCGTTGACGTTGTCAGCGACGATGAGGAAACCCTCCCTAGGATTTGTGTGTATAGTTTGGTTCTGTTTGTCACCTAGTTGAGGATTACCTAATGACTCAAAGCACTCAGCATCAAGCTTTTTGTACAGAACAAATAAAATCTTGTCTTGCCATACAAGAAATGGTAGACACGATTCATAGGTGTGACGGTCGTTGTGAGACTCTGCTAGTGAGCGCTCGTCGAGGCAGAATAGGGTTCCGTGGATTGTTCGATTCCTTATGAAAGATGTACGACCATCCAACCTGCCTCAGCGGTCGTCTTCTACTCCCAAATGACGAGGCCAAAGACCAGTTGACTCAGTTTAACGCACAACGCGGAACTGTTCGGTCTGTGCCAGCTACAGGTTGCCATATGCTACATAGCTGCTATCAAAGATCCTCATCATAGTATAACTCCAATCATTCATTCAAGCGCCACAAAAGTAACAGTGACAACGAAGAGCGTAGGACATGAGTCATGCAAGTGTAGCAGCTCTGGTAAAGGAACAACCTTCCCCATGGACGGGTCCTCGACGAACCACACAGTACCTTCAAAGAACGGCACCTGGGGTGCGCTCCAGCTGAGCCGCCTCTGAACAATCGTTCTAGGACTTGCGGTAGACTCCTGCAGAATGAAGGACATAAACCAATGCAGGGGGACAATAGTGCGAGTCCGGAATGAGTTGAAGAGAACCAAAGAAAAAAAAAAAAGGACGCTTCGGTGCCGCTAGTTTAGGGCAGGTTGGAGCGTACTCTACTTGACGACTGCCAATCAGCAAATCACTAACTTATACACAGTGCTACAGTGTGTTACAGCACTACAGCCAGCTACAGCTGCCTACAGTGCTAAACAAATAGCATGCTATATACTATATGTTACTATAGCACCAATTTTATAATACTGTACAGGGGGAAACCTTTCTGTAGCCACACTGTAGTGCCTGTAGCTGGCTGTACAACATTGTCCAGCCATTTCTGAATTTGCTGATGTGAGTGAGGCTAGACATTGTCAACCTTTCGTCTTGTGTGGCTTGACTCTGTGTCGGACACCCACTGACATGCGTGACCATGGCGACTTAACGAACTTATTGCAACGCGTCCAGGAAATGATCATGAATTCATTTCTACGCGTTAGATGGCATTATGTACGTCAAAGTCGACGTTCCGGCAGGTGCGATGCAAAGGAAACCAAATATATAAGCTAGGTAACATAAGTATATCCAGAAAGAACGTGTATTAAAATGAGTATAGTCGTCTATCAGAGTACCTTTTAACTGATAAAATGCCTGGGATGGAAAAGAAAAAACCCAAGAGGAAAGCGCACGAGAGAGAGAAGACTGTCTCGCCAGCGAGGATGCCGAGCATGAATTTGAAAATTAGTATACAGTAGAATGTGGGGTGGCCGTGAGTCTCGGCAGAAGAAATGATTCAGCCCAGATCGATTTGCGTTCTCTCGGCTAGTTTTGCGTGTCTTCATCATATCGTACACTGCGCCAGCGCATTGAGACATTTATGTGGCAATCGTGATTATGTCCAGGAAGAGACGAGTGTCATGTAGTGCGCGTGCAAAGTGCGTACACCCAATGTACATCCCGTGTCGTCTAGAATCTATAGCTGATGTCAAATGACACTATAGAAAGGGTATAGACATACGAACCGTAAGGCAGTATGCTTATCGTGACGTCAGATCATCAACAAATAGGAGAGGGTACTGTCATGTCTATGACGAACGCCAATCACTCCCCGCCGGGTGGATGACGGGCTGTCATCGATTGCGGGGAGTCGTTGAAGAGCCAGCTTTCGCGAGGAATGCCCCTGAGTATTGACGCCGCAAAAACATCGACCACTTCGTCCTCGCGTTCATGCTCGTCACCGGGCACAACATCCTGCACCGGTGTCCCTCGGCTCGTCTCGGCGTCATCCTGTGTTCCGAACGTCGTCGTACTGTACAGTCTATTTTTCACAACCTGATGCAAACGCAGTTCAAGATGAGTATCTAGGCTGACAGTAAGCCGGAGAACAGGGGACTGACACCACCGATAGGTCGTGAGTAATCCTCAAAGTCCCTCAGACTCGCATCACTACACCCTTGGGTTTGCAAACGAGGATGCAAGAGGCCTTCCGCAAGGCGCGATTCCTCCGTAGGTGCAGGTGAAGGGCCTGGCGCAAGCGCGCACCTGGTTGGAAATGTCGTTACCTGTTGGCCCCCACCAGTGCTAAAAGGCACGGGTTTGCATTCATAAGGATCATATGTCGGTGCTTCGTGCTGGATTGGACGCAGTTTTTGAGGAGGCGAGACATCCGACGAGGGTACCACATCCCCTGCCCCGGAGTATGGCGAAGGTGGATGCGAATCAGGGTTGGAGAGGATGAACGAAAACCGTCGTCGCTCCGGCGTTGTCATTTGTATCTGAACAGGAGGCGGGGTCACCCGATCAGCAGCAGCCTGTTCAGGATCTACATCCATGGAATCCCTTGTTGGAGACGGAAGGTCCTTGTTCGAAGAGTGAGGAGAAGGTGTATGTCCTCCACGACGCAAGCGTCCTAACAGCGCGCGAACGCCCGCGACGGGACTTCCTCGTCCCTGCTTTTCGTTCATACTTTCCGACTTCGAGGCAGAAGTTGGGCTGCTGGTCCTTTCTCTCCACTCCTTCCCTTTAATGCTTTGCATTTCCTTGTCTGAAGTAATAGAACCCCAATCTTTCCATGCCCTGAAACTTGTTGGAGGTACTCCTAAACTGTGTCGACCGCTGCCTGCCTTTCCTGTATTGCCACTGGACGAGCTCCCCGGCCTGCTGAGCCCGAACCTAAATCCCTGACTTTGGTTATGACTGTACGCGGTAGACAGTGCCCCCTGTGACGAGACGCTTCTAAGGAGATCGAAGCTACTCGGTGTACCGCTCCGCGCATATCCATACGATCCACTCCCCGAAGTAGTCCGCGCATCATACGATCCTGACGTATCGTACTGGAGGGCGGAATGTACACCGCTAGGACTATACATCGAACCTGCTGGTGAACCAAATGCGGATCCAAGGCCAAGTCTGTTGCTCCCAGGGTCGGTTGTGGTAGTGGGGCTAACGCCGCTAGGAGTGGAAACACCAGCGGTCACCTCCAAATTTACCTTTCCGATGCCCAGTAGTGGTTCTTCGCTTCCTGTTCGCGTCCTCGTGAGGGCGTCGACAGAGCCTGAGCCGGAACCAGAGCCCAGCGTTTGCGAATGGGCGTAATGCGAGTTACAGGATGGCGTAACGCTGTATCCACCAAGCCATGCAGCCCCATCGAGACGAGGTGAACTTTTCCTGTGCGAAGTCATGCAGTATGCCGAGGGTGGGGGAGTAGGCTGTGCCGATTGATAGTACGAGGGTGGCGATACAGGTGGAGGTGGTGACAGAAGGATCGGATATGGTGGATCATCAGAGGGGATTGCATGAACGGGCAGCGTCGGAGACGGAATCCCGGTGAAACTGTCATTCCCATCCATGTCATTAGCAGTATCATGGCGAGACCCATAAACGCCTCCGGTACTCCCTCCTTCTTTGCCTCTGCCGAACCTTTCTGTTAAGTGCAGTGCTGCAAGTATACCTGCGTAACGTCCGTCGATGGCTGGTCTAGTTTGATTCGTAGAATTTCCGGTACTGTGCATGCTCCCAATGCCATATCCAAGCTCATTTACATCGAGTATCTCATCATCGAGAGGGCCAGGGACATGGTTCGCCGGCGGATCAACTCCAGCTTCTTGAACCAGTTTACGATGACGTCTACGAGCGCAAAAAAGCCAGAGCACCGCAAATGCAAACGCACCGACAATTCCGAGTACGATTGCCGCGATAGTACCCGGTGAGATGGGAACAGTGCTATGGTGAAAACCACGAGAAATATCGCCGCGAATGGAAATGGTGACCGTGACATATACCGAGCACAAGATCGTGTTCGATTGATAGGCGGACAATTGCCAGATAAGTAAAACCGATGCGATCGCAAAAGAGAGGGTCAGCCGGGGTCGAACACATCATGACGACACAGGAGTAAAATGTAAATAAACTAGGCAAGTGATGAAGCTTGAACTAAAAGTATCAGGGAGGGAGATCCAAACTACACGATGATCTTCTCAGATCATGAAAAACCCGGAACCCATAGACGAGAAATAAGCGGTGCACATACCTATCTAGCGCGCTCTTTGGAGTTTCCGTGCTCAACACGACACTTGAGGTAATAATATCCGTTGTAGTTCCTCCTTGTCCCAGAAGAACAGACGTGATTGTATAAGTTGATGTCGAGGGTAAACTTGGAGGTAAAGAGAGTGGACTGAGTGATGTCACTGTGGTTGGAATCACAACAATAGTCGTAAAGCCGGGAGAAGCAGATGGACTCTTGGTTGTGACAGACATCGAGAATGGTGTGGATGGCTTGAAGGCAGGCGACGATTGAAACGACGAACTGGTGGGATCGGTTGAGGAATATGAAGATACTGACGCGGGTGACGAGAGTGTTTGCGTTGTTAAGGTTATAGGAGATGGGAGGGTGGGTGCTGGTGTAGTGGTATAGGTATATCCTGATGTAGATGGTGGGTTGTTGGAGAGGGATGGGGATGGAGACGACAAAATTGCGCAAGATGAGGTCAACATTGTCCCACACGTAGTTAACCGAGTTGTAAGCGAAGCATAAACGCCAGAATTAGAGACGAATGCGGAGGAGGGCGGTAGGCTCGTACCCGCAATGGTACTGGTCGGTCCCGGTAACTCCGAAGAGGAAAAGCTGGAGTCGAACTAGGGTTAGTGGTAAGAAAGAACAACAACGAAATATATCACCTTTGATTCGATTGGTTTGGGGGGTTGACAATCCCAAGCCAAGTCAAATAATAGGGATATCCAACCATTCCTGAAGGCAGTATTGTCGAAGAAAACTCGGAAGGCCGAGAGGATCGGGAGCCTAGTGAGAATGAGGTATAAAAGGACGGTGGAGTCGAGGACCAATTGGGTAGTGGGGGGAGAAACGTGGACAAGGACCGCGAGTCCGGGAACGGGCCGAGAAAATGTTGCCTGAGATGCTCCCGGAAGTAAAGACGGTGGGGTTCAAAGTGAAAGGCGATGGACTGATGAACATGTGGTGGTGTGCATGTGAGATATATAGGTAAGTAGAATGATGTATGTTGGCGTGGAAGATGTGAACGTGCACAAAGTGAAGGAATTTGTGGAGAGGAGACAAGAAAGAACGAACTGCTTGCCGACGGCGTCGTCGAATGTGGCGGCTCAGCGAAGTCTACCCGTTTGACAGGAATAAGCGATATTGTACGAGATGTCGGGAAGATTGAGGCATTGTATTATACATTACGGCGTTGTCCTGAATCGTGTCTGTGCGGTGTTGTCCAGGATGCCAATGGAGGATTATCCTCAGGTTGAAGCCAGTGGGGCGCCGATAAACGGGCGTTTCCAACACCGCACTAGGACAGAACAGCAACGGGGACTGCTTCGCGGGCTTGGCAAGGCCTACTACTAGGTCGGTTTCCACGGATAGTCCATTTAAACCCGACTTGAACCCATGGGTTTTGCTTGCGCACGTCGGTGCCCATATCACAAGATCGATATGGACGGCGACGATGACCACTCGGACGAGGAGGTCAATCCACGGGGCGAGTGGTAGTAGCATGGCTCGTGTCTTGAAAGAGTAACGTACCCAGATGGGGCCGGACAGTTGCACTGGTATATCGCCACGCATGCACGTCTTACACGCCGAATTCATCAATGACGAGGACACCGCGTCTTCACCGCAGCAGAGACCTGTCTATATCACTGTCCTGTTGGTAATGAGTCGAAGGCCTTAGGTAAAGTGAACGATCCCACGTTCCATTTCGCTCCTTCTGCAATACAGTTCCTTCATCGAGAGTGGGCAATACGGTCGAGGCGAAGTACCGCGCTGATCACGCGGCGGCACTCTCCCGATAATGTCGAGTACCCGCCACATTGCGGTCGAATGACGCACTTCTTGGCTCCATACCTGTGGCCGCCCCCTGAGACCCTTTCACTAGGCAGTCAGGGCAATTGGCACAAGGACTAGGCGAGTCTTTCCAGTGAGTCCGAAGAAGTTGTGCCCTTGCATGGTGTTTTACTCCCTTGAAAGTTCGTATTATAACTCTCAGATATGCCATTATGGTGTCTCTCATGTATATGGTAGTGCTCTCGGAGAATCCATGTTGTGAAAGTTCACCAAGCGTGTTGTGTTGTTCACGCTGCCGACGGCAAGGCATGCATGGATATACACGCGATGAACTCGTCTTTCCCAGCAACAAGGTGGCTGCTCGACACGTATAACTGTAGCCGTTTGAATCGGACTACTCCCATCAGTAACTAACTCTGTGATCGACTCACGATTGCCATCGCGTTTCGACTTCGATTTCACACGCTCCACTAGACAGGAAACATGCGTACAGACGGCGTTGCGTCCCTGGGATCATGTTCAAGTCTACTGGTAGTCCACGGTCCACGACTGGCTAATCAAGTTCCCATGCTAGCGCTCGTGGAGTCCTTCCACCGTGGACCTAGTGCTGGCGAGGATCAAAGTCTCCATAGGCGATGGGCCAGGCAGAAGGATGCCCAAATCACTCATCCTCCCATAAGAATGTTCCATGAGATTGCAGAAGTGACACCTCCCAAGGTGTGAGGATGGTGACCTACGGGTGGATCGAATGGAAGATCCGATGTGGAAGTGGAATGATGGGAACTGATCCGCACCTCAACTATCCACCAATCCTTCTTCGTGGATGAGTCTCGCCGTCCTGTGTAAACTTTTCCATTTACTTGTCCGGCAAGATCATCGCGCCAGCCTGCCTTCAGCTCACCTCTTCGTCTTATGAACGATCTAGTTCCTCGGTCCTGCATACGGTGCTGAGTTATTGTCTGCCTTGATATTTGTTGCTTTGTGGAGTATGATATGTGTGCGGACGTGAGTGACTCTCATCCGATCACCAACACAGAAGTACTGACATGACGCTTCCGAAACAGTTTATGCATTTCGTTCAGTGAGTCACCAGTCAAGAAGGGCCCCGCGGTCCTCACGAAGAGGAAGCGCATCTCAGCGGCAAACAAAAGTTTGACTGGCCAATGCAGGCACTCTAGGGAACAATCCTGACAACCTAAATTTCGGATAACATTTTGTGTAGGCGTCAGTATGCTTGTTTGAATTGGGTGAGTCCCGAATCCGCTCTGAATGTTGTCTTCAATCCTCATAACGGGATCTCTTGGTAAGTTGGAACGGTACCTACAGTCTGAGAAACCCACGGATGTATCAAGCCGCGGCAGCTGTTGCCGACCTGACAATAGCTGCCGGTTTGATAGTTCTGTTCATCCGAAGGGCCGCGAGCAACTATTTGAAAGGGTCGGTTTCATCGATCTTACTCCGACAGAACGGAAAGCTTTCGATCACGAAGACGTGCGTATACAGGTCCCGTTCCATTCTGTAAAAGCTTTTCATCCTCACCATTAACACCGTTGTTTGCCCTATTTGCTGTGAGTGACTCTCTATACCTTGTCTCTGCAAAGATTCAACTGAGCGTCATGCTCGATGACTGAAACACCCACGTGCCCTTCCCATTTTAGATGCTCACATTTGAGCAAACGCCTGCCCATATCTCCCTCTACTTTCCATTCTGCCTGCTTTACTGCGCATCCTTGCCTACTTGAACGTACGTGAATATCTCAGGGTGCAATTTGTGCTGAACAATTGAATGATGATGGCTTGTACAATTTTGGACCAGACCTTGTCAATGCAAGGAGCACGGTCGGGGCGCAATCAGCGCGTTGAACTCCTTTGAGTCACTGATGCTGGCGCATTAACGTCACATGCCTACGCAGACGAGCCCGGGCCTCGGTGTGCAAGTCAAGGTAAAGAATCGATGTCGTGACGATGGGCCGGTTTTGAGACTGGAGGGTTTTCGAGAGACAGTAGATCGTTTTTGGGATGCACCCTGCCACATATAGTGATCTTGGCCAGTATCGTGTTCCATAGCTACTGTTTGTCAAACGCTTTTGAGACCTATAGTACTAAGAATCAGTGCTGTCTGCATTGCTCGCCTCGACTGCTCGCGTGTCGAGAAAAGAGGTATTACATGTCAAGGTGATAGTGATCATCTGGCAACCAGATCGTCTAATAATAATAGTTTCGTTCCAAATCTCGTGAGCCTTGGATTGGAACAATGTAAATTTGGCCCGTCGCGGCTTGTCGTTGCATGTCCTATTATGTATGCACTCGTCGTCATTGTCGCTTGACATCATAATGTATGATCGTTTCAGGTTCACCGCAAGCCGCAGCGGAGCCGCCGACCCAACAATTGCTGCTGAGTCGATAGTTCTGTTATTTGCGACTACCTGTGTCGTGTGCAACCGGTAATCACCTTCTCGGATTCGATCTATTTACCTAGAACGTAGAGAACTGCTTGGTCTGCGATTTCCCATGCATCAACCGCTCGAGCGTCACGAGTCGCTTCCGAAAATGTTGACGGAAGATAAAGATTAACCCAATTGAACTCACCTGGTAGCCGTATGTAAAGTACTACCTGAACTTTATAAGATTCTCTAGAACGATACCGCCCCGCTACAGGTCTCTTCGGCTCCCCATCATGACAGAGAGGGCTGTATCGAAGATCCACACGTTCAGATTTGCTGGAGATGGGCCACGGTATAGAGTGAGCGCGCCACAGAATGGCTTGTCGCCTGAAATGACTCTGCTCGCTTGCTGCGATTGTCTCCGATCGGCCGTGGCGTAAACACGTTTATCATGATAGCCTAGAGGCCTCGGAGCGGTCGTACTATCGTGGTGCGTGGGAACGCGTCATTCCATTTGAAGTAATACTACACTCGCCAGCACAACCATCAGCACCAGCACCACCACTCCAAGGGCCGCAGTATGGACTCTATAGGAAAGTTGCCTCGCTAGCATTGGAGCAAGTGACTCCGTAAATTACGCTGCGGCGTGATCGGTATGGTAAGGTACTATTTTTTTCCCTTTCGAACGCGTTGCCTCTGACTCGGACTCACTTTTTGTGGCTTCTCGCCGCACAAAGATCGATGAACTTTGAGTAAGTTCTTTGTTTATTGTCCGATGGTAGCCAGACCCGCCGCCGATCGAGCATTGATTGAATATGCTCCTCATCGAACAAGATGTGCGTTCCCAAGGTCAGCTGGTGATCAAACCACTTTCATTGACCATAATATAGTAATATTACTTATCTATGGTTTCTGTGTTCCAGGCCTCATCCCACATGTTGCTAAGCACATGGCCCGATCGCCGAAACGGGGTGAATTGTTGCCTAGATATCGAACGACTTCCCTGTGCCGAGTGCGAGGTAAAGCCCGCATATGCCAGCTTAACCCACATTACGGAAAATATGGACGGAGGTATGGCCACAGAGTGGGGCAGTGCTCCCACACAACGTGATTTTCGCCGTTGGGCTAAAAATCCAGCACTCTAACTCAGATCCACCATCCCTTCTAGACTCTAGAGTAATTTGGAACGTCGAGGCAAATTCTGCGCCTCATGCTGGTAATCTAATGGGATTCGGAATGCCAAACGTTGTCTCCTATTCAAGGTAATAGGCACAGGGCTCGTCGACGGACATTAGATTACGCGACGTCCATGCGACTAATCCATGTACTTACAAGGGGATGCAAGCATTGTGACAGAGATGATTCGCTGATCAGGCTTCATCGCCACTGACGATTCTCAAGGTTCCATGAGAGGCCTGATTGAATAGCGAAGGATCCAGATGCGAGCCTCAAGATTGTGCTGCATTCAAGGCATTCAAGGCAGTGTGCAAGCATTGCAGTAGCTTCAAGACGGATAAATGCATTCTGCCCAGCTATCTCAGTACGCGTTGCTGTTCAAGCAAGTCAGGGTTCCGCATTTTCCATTTCGTTTTCCATAGGGACGTTTGTGTTGCGGACCTGCGACCAACTGGCCAGATTCAAATTTTGGGGTTTGCTCCCTTGTTCCTGAAAAAAGATTTCGGATTAATCTTGTTGGTCCCCTTGAGCAAGCTAACCATGGTGTCTTGAATCTCGCCAACTTCTACTCGTTTCAGCCCATCAACACACCTGATTCGTAACCTGAGACGGTCGGGCTCGGTTGAATGCAACGTGGCAATGAAATTCCCCTGCAATGGGCGTGTTCCGCTATGTTCCATTTCTTAATATGGGCTTGACTCAAATATTGCTTAATACACTTCTGTTTCCTCATGATCGGGTTGAACTGCACAGAATCAGATCAGAACACTGGCAATGCGTTTCAACTTACCCGTTGGATGGGAGATTGGGAGAAACATGTCTGCAGCGCCACTGCCAGTGGCTAATTTCGGGCCTGAGGCCTGACGCTGCATCAAGTTTCAAGAGTGTCCCACAGGCCAGCGCGACCCGCACAGCACATCGGAAATGGCTAGACCCATGGCCTTGCATAAATCCATTCGTGTTGATTACTCAGTCATTTTCTCATCCCAGGATGTCGACTGCGGAGATGTAAGTATGTAAGTCGGCTACCAGTATATCACCAACGGGTGCGAATCGACTTGCAACAAGTGCCTAGCAGTGACGCTACGGAAGAGCCCGCATCCGTTTCTGAAAAACACAAGCCCAAAATCGGGTTACTTCAACAAGCGTATTCCAGTTACTGAATTCTTCTAGTTGGTTTTATACGCGCGCCAAATGACTTGTGTCGATTTAGGCTTGGATCACTCGATTACAACTTGAAGGGTTGGGTTGAACACTGACGCCCTGCACACAGATCCATTTAAATACATAAATATAATGATGGATAGATGAAATGAATACATCACTGATACGGTCGGAAAGGGAAGCCTTCAAAGTTTTGATACTTGACAGGACCGCGCGCAAGACGACAGGCACCCGTACCTATTTCAAGTTGGTCCGAGTGCCACGCCTGTGATTGCACCGAACAGCAACAGGGGACTTGGCCCTACGACGGCGACCTGACGTACAAACAGTGTGTAATATCAACTCTAACCCTCCTTGCTGAAAACGACACTTGCACCTCAATATTCGGACGATAATGATTTTGGCCAATACTGAATCATTTGGAGGTATTTTAAATTCTGGTCCACGTGTCACCGCTAAAATCTTGTCACTCGTCCCCAAGCATAAATGGCGGATACTGGCCCCACCCAATATCATTCATTTACTTCCCTTCCGTCATGTCACATAACTCCCCATTGCTTGATTCGCTTCAACAGGCATTGTCTCATCGATCCAGGGAAGGTTTGACAGTGTTCTGTCTCGACCAGCCACTCCCGTCTCATTCTGCTGATTTTTTCTCAAACAACTATCTATCGCTGTCCGCCGATCCTTCTCTTAGAGACATCTTCTTGCGCAAAGTCCAAACAGCGGCTCCGACTCGTCTGTTTGGATCCTCCGGTTCCCGCCTCGGAACAGGGAACTCAACAGAATATAATGCACTCGAGAAGGCACTCCGAGATTTCCTTGACGCCCCGTCCGCTTTGCTCTTCTCTTCGGGCTTCAATGCAAACCTAGCATTTCTTGCTACCGTTCCACAGAAAAATGATGTCATCATCTATGATGAGCTAATTCATACGTCTTGCAGAGAGGGTATCCGTCTATCATCCCGTGCTTCCTATCGCTTTTCGCACAACTCCGTAGCCTCATTCGAAGAGTGCCTCCTCGGTGTCCTACGGAGTCATCCTCAGATTACTCGAGGGACCTCCACCGTGTTCATTTTAGTGGAGAGTTTGTACAGCATGGACGGTGACTTTTGTCCTCTAAAAGAGATCGTGGACCTCGTGGAGTCTCTCGTGCCCGCTGGGCATGCGCACATTATCGTGGATGAGGCTCACTCGTCAGGAATATGCGGGCCGAATGGGACAGGGTATGTCTCCCACCTAGGTTTGAACGATCGTGTTCATACGAAGGTCCACACGTTCGGTAAAGCGTGGGGCTTCCATGGTGGTATGTACTCATTTTTGAAATGTGCATTCAGGAAAGTGATACCAATGTTGTGTCTTGTTTCACAGCCGTCGTCTTGACCTCACCGATTATAAGGGATCACTTGATTAACTTCGCAAAGAGCGTCATGTTTACGACATCGATGCCATTCACTGATATTTACGCTCTTGAATCATGTCTCGCCGTCATTTCGAGCGCACGGGGTCAAGAGGTAGGGTTGATTGCTTCCGTTGTATACCCTGATTAACTCCGAGGCTCTCTTTTCGTGACATCTTAAAGCTTCGGGAAAGTTTAATTCGCCTATCTCGTTACGCACGCCAAAAGCTCTTCATTTCCCTAAGGAACGTGCCTGAGACCGTCCTTGCGCTAAGCAAATCGGATGCCACGCTTGCGGTCTCAGATCGTGCCTTGTGCTCCCCTATCATCCCTGTGTTTACACCTCGCGCGAGAAAACTGGCGGACTACCTGTTGGAGAGAGGATACGCGGTCACGCCGGTGACCTATCCGATTGTTAATCAACCCAGAATTCGTGTCATCATCCATGCGAGAAACACGGAAGAGGAGATCGATTCATTTGTCAACGAACTCTTGGCTTGGGCAGGGCGACAAGAGTGTGTGCTCGCCCCCACAAGTAGTACTAGTGGTAGCGAGGGAGTGGGAGAGTCATACGCGGAGACCAGAGCGAGGCTTTAGAAGTATACAGAAGTTGTTGTAGGTTTTGGCGTAGTATCACCAGGCACAGACCCCGTTACAGTGTATACAACTGTCATTAATAGTCTTTTGTGGAAAATTCATTCACACTGAGGTGACGATGGTCTGTTGAAAGGCATGCAGTTACTTAGAGGTGTCACTTCCAGATGCTCGATGTCTTTCCTAAAATCTGATCTGTCAACACGATCTCCTGGATCTTGGGAATTTCATCAGATGGCTCATTGCATCCTGACACCACAAATAATCCCAGATTGATGTATTTTAAATGATTGTCCGGACAGGCTGTCTCATGTAGCATTATATCATAATTTCTTTGCGTTCTGTCAAACCACATCACTTGTCAGATCAATCAGCTGACTCATCTTGTAGTTCTTACTCGGTCTTTGCGTTGTAGCTACATGGCGTGAGTCGGACGAGAAAAATAGATGAACATGAACGGGCTCGGGACGAGAGTGAGATGGTTGGGGAAAAAGCCGAAGGCTTTTCCGGCCGGAAACAGGACCGGAAACTGTTGAGCGAGAGTGCCAGGGCGGGGGGCGCCGAAACAGCTGAGCTTATCCCGACAGAAGTCGAGCGACGCAGTGTCGGACAATCA
Organism: Veloboletus limbatus; assembly: GCA_038088635.1. Taxonomy (NCBI): domain Eukaryota; kingdom Fungi; phylum Basidiomycota; class Agaricomycetes; order Boletales; family Boletaceae; genus Veloboletus; species Veloboletus limbatus. The sequence goes on from JBBPJJ010000045.1 coordinate 21,210, forward strand.
TGAGCTGATGTGAATAGCTTGTTCGCAGTCTGTGAGTGGGAGTGGCGGGTGGGTACGACAAACGAGCGTAACGAGGACTATCGCTACTGACGTGAAGTCGTAAGCGCGCGAAGAGAGGTGGCAAAGCGCCAGTCCGCTTCTCACGCATAGACTACACCCGACGCTCGCCTCGTGCCTCGGCTAGCCTAGGCCACCAACGAAGGCTATCGCCCTACCTATCCCGAGCTTGTCAGACGCTGCGAAAAATGAATAGCTCGGAACACAAAAACTAGGAGGGCGGGATGACAACATCGTCAAAACATGCGCATGAGATTCCCTAGCTCGTGATCAACTCTGGCTTATAGGATGGAAGTCAAGTGCTGAGATTATCCCTTGGGGACGCAGGTAACAATGGGTCTCCTGAAAAAAAAAAAACTGTCAACGAGCTGAACACAAGGGCGCGAAAAGTGGTGAGTTTGTCATCGTGAGAGCCGGTGCACAGGTCTGATCAGCGGGTACCACGAAACCTTTTTAGGCTATACCTCGGGGGAGGAATGACAGTGTGACTGTCTTCATATTTGTCCTTGCCACACCTTGGATGATGTGGTGAGACGTCAGGCACGAAATGGCAGTCCTTCATCAAGTCTTCCTCGAGTGCTGACCGTCGACTTACTCCAGCATGTAAAACAACTATTGCAAGGACACCTATGCAATATATTAAATTAGGTTAGTACGAAGCGTGGAGAGTTATAGCAGCACCGTATGATTGCTCAAAATGACAACGACAAATTGCGTCTTTTTCCCCCATCATGTACTGTACCTTCAGATGTTGACGAACAATTCAAAGCAAGTCTAGCCTTGTCCAATGGCGGAGTCAACGACCCGGGAAGTCCGTGTACCGTCATCTTTGGACTTTGTTCAGATGCGATCGAGAAGAAAAGGAAAGGATTCAAGTAGATACAGTGTATTGGGAGGCATGTGCATGATCACAGCACGACTTGATGGAAGAGAGTTGGTGGAGAGGATGGGCAACAGGGCACTGTCCAGGCCCACGCGATGAGCTGGGTCCTGGTGAACTGCTACCGCTGACGATAGGAGTGGAAGACGATGCAAGAAGCGAAAGCGATTCACCCGAAGATCAGGAGGAGGGAAAAGCTCGACGCAATGAGTCCAAAAATGGATGCGGGTTGATCGCCAACGGGAACCTCTCTTTCCGCTTGTGATGCCTGTTCGCGGAGCGGAGAGTGAGACGCAAGCAAGGGGAAATGAGCTCACTCTCGACTGGGGCCTCGAAACTGTGAGGACGGTGAGCCCGTGCACGGACACTGGATTGGCTGAAGGCTACGACTCAGCGGGGACAAGCTGGTTGGTGTGTAACCCGTCCGGAGTAGCCCTAAGTTATGTAAGCCGCAACTTGTAAGCGGTGGCGTGAGAAAATCAACGCCTCAAGGCGTGGCGTTCCTTGGGCATGAATGAACAGGTGATGCTTGTGCGTTTTCGCATGCAGGACATTCATACCATGGTCTCCATTCAGGCTATGCTGTTGTGTATGCTTGTGCCTTGCCGCTAGGTTTGGGAAACTACTAGGAGTGTTCATCGACCTTGAAGACGCCACCGTGAATCACTCATTGACCAGTATGCCCTCCCGCGCAAGTCACTGATCTTACATTTCATCTCTCCTGCGGTCTAGACGGCTTTGGCAAGATGAACGTTCTGGGGGCGGCCATCAAGAGCTGGTGCTTCATTCTTACACTCAACCACCTTGCGACTTTTCTCGCTATTAACATGATCAGATAGTTGACGCTATCATCAAACATCGAGAGATGTCAGAGCACTGCCCATTTGGGCGTGGTGGATTCCATTTACCCGCTCGTACCACGAACGGGGTGCGCTGAGTGATCCTGAAGCGGTAATTGCTTCAAACAATCACTTCAAATCCGCATATTAGTCACGCTAAGTGACCCATGTCCCTAGGCAACGTTGTCATCTGACTCTTCGTCAGATCTGGACGTGACACATCTGGCTGGTAGCCGACCGTCGTTAGGTGTCGAAAAGCACTCCAAATCCAATAATGCGCTCGGGCAGGATCCCGATTGCTCTACTCGCCATGACTACTTGAGCAAGATGAATGATTGTGATGAGGCTGTTTCATTACATGTGAACTGGTATCCCGCGACCATCCTAATTGATCCGCGTCTTTCAATCTGTCCGCATTACCTTCGCAGGGATATCCTGTAGCTCAAACTGTGTGGTTGTCCTCGTCATTCCCACGTCTTTTACATTATCGTGCACCATGCCAACCGACTTCTTGGCAAGCGACCTCCCTTGTGATATTTTAATTTATGCATGGAAGTTCAATATGTGCGGCTGCGGCTATCACAGTGCATACAGAATCCACAGCTCGCTTCGATATTGCAGTAGCCGATGGTATAAGAGACCGCTAGCAAATCCACAGATTCTTGACACACACAAATCGAGGAAAACAAAGAAGAAGAGTTTGCTGGGGATATCCAGGTAACACCGAGCTTACTATGACTCTCGGAACGGCAGCTTTCAGAATTCCGGTAAGGGTAATTGAGTTATATATGGATCGGGGAACCGTCGCTGCAGTGCATCCGGTGTCGGGTCGTGTGAGTGTAAAGGGAACTGTGATCGTGAGTTGATGATTATCGCGTTGGTCATGTCGCGTTAGCCAAATGAATCACTGACCTCGTCTTTGTCCTGGTAAATGTGTGGATTAGGATGAGAATACACACCACGAGGACGATGCACCCTCTAGCGGAAGCTGTTGGGTTAGGGTGCATATCGACAAGTTGCGCCGGTACACTGAAGACGACACCACCGGATCTCGGCGCTGAGAAGAAGAGTCAACGGAGATAACTCGTGTTGGGGTCATGTACTTCTAGGCAAACGTTCGTCGCTTAGTACGAGTGGCATCTCTATCATGATGTATGTCTCTCGGATACGATTCATCGAGAGCTGCCATGATTGGAGCGGTTAGCAAAAAAGGAAGTTATGTTAGAACTCCCGCGGTACTGGAGGATTAACTCAATACGGTGACAAAACCGCTTTAGGACAGTACCGATGTGTATCACCGTATGATGAGATACGAACTCACAACAGGCGTTGATTAGGCTGAATCGTTGGAAACGTGTGATTTTAACTGGAAGCTCGACTCGGGTTCAAGGATGGTCCGTAAGTTATGTAAATCTGTTACGTGGCAACAGGTGGAGTAGCCCAGCAATGATCAATGATGACAGACACTGACACGGTCGGACAGGCATCCCGCCGGCTATTGATCTCGCGTCATGTGCATGTGCGATCACCGCGATACCACCAACGTTTCTAACCGCTTTAGTTGATTCCCCAAGACTCGCTCCTCTCCTCCGAGCCTGCCGAACGTTCGTCCATTCATTCTCTTGAGAGAATTGTGCTGATCGGCGCATGGCTAACTTGATGCCTGCCCGCGGCAAGGCTGTGTCACACGTAAGGTCTGGACCTGACTCGCTCTCCCTAATGGATATAAACCTCCGTTAGGGCTCTTATATCATTTTCAATCTTCCTGTTGCCTTCCCTGCAACCGTCATGGCCAATCTCGAGGTTCATGAGCAAGATACGAACGACAGGCCTCCTTTCTTTCTAACCTTCGCAGAGGCTAAGTTGCTGGGTATCACCGGGGTGAATTTAACTTGCTACTGTCGACGACGTATTTCTCACTGTTCCGTAGGTTGGATTCTTTCTGGACGGTTTGTCTAACACCTTTTCGTGTTCCAATATCTGTTCATCGACTCCGTAACAGCCTATGACTTGTTCATTATTAACGTGAGCACAACTCCCCACACCTACACTACCGTCGCTCAGTTTCGGTTATCATTCTAGCCTGTTGCAACCATGTTGCAATACAGGTTGTATGGAGGAGGTAGTCTTCCTAGTAACCTCTCAGGTCTGTTGAAGGCTTCCGCCAACATCGGCAGTGTCATTGGTCAATTCGGCTTTGGTGGGTACACAGACGTTGTAATTTTCACAGCACTTGAAATTTTATGTAGGATATCTCGCGGACGCTTTTGGGCGTAAAGCCGTCTGTGAGCACTCGGTCCGTTCTCCAGAGGTAATGAAAAGCTGACCCATTCTTCAAGACGGAAAAGAATTGATGTTGATCATCATAGCAACTATCTTCTGCATCTCGTGTCCAACAAGTACGTTCCCACTGTATCCATCGAAGCATGCATGAAACTGAAATTCTGCCGAAGATGACCTTTCTCCGGATGGGTCCCTGATTTACTTATCTATGTTCCGCATTCTTCTTGGCGTGGGTGTTGGAGGGGACTATCCTATGTCCGCTTCTGTCACCAGTGATCGGGCCTCAATCCGTAAACGGGGTACGCTCCTAGCGTACATCTTCGCAAATCAGGGTTGGGGTAGCTTACTCGGGAGCGTGGTCGTGATCATCGTTTTGGCGTGTTACAAGCATGTCATGAATGACTTGGGCGAGACATCCAAGGTAGATGGAGGTGGGTGATGTATCAGCTATGACTCTTCGGTGGACTCATGTCCTTTGCTCAGTATGGAGAATTGTTGTCGGTCTCTCGCTGGTGCCTGCTTTTGGCACGCTTTACCAACGTTTGACGCTCCCAGAGTCGAAACGTTATGAAGAAGCACAACGGATGAACTCAGACACTGACTACTTGAAAGAAAAAGACGTCACCACCAGAGTCTCAACCAGTGTTTCGGAGGATGGTATCGACGAAAGTCAACTCGAGAAAAAAGCCCATTTCAGAGGTAATCTGGTGTTATGCTCATATCGTTAGATAACTCACCCCGGTCACCCGTCATCAGAATTCCTGGAATACTTCTCCGAATGGCGTCATGCTAAAATCCTCATCGGAACCTGTGCTTGCTGGTTCTTGCTGGACGTCGCGTGAGTTTTTTTTTCCTCGTTTCTGTGGAAGTTGGGCCATCCCGAACTAATTGATCATAGCTTCTATGGCATCAATCTCAACCAGAATAACGTACTACAAGAGATCGGATACGCCGGTAAGACGGGTACGGCATGGGATAAACTCTTTAAACTTTCCACCGGAAACATCATCATTACTGTACTTGGATTCGTACCTGGCAAGTGTTTTCACTCTGCTTATTTGTGCAACTTCTGATTTGGCACGTTCTTCGTGGTCAGGTTACTATGTCACAGTATTAACGATTGAGAAACTCGGCCGTAAAGTCATCCAAATCCAAGGATTCCTCATGGCCGCACTGTTCTGTAAGTCTCTACCCGCCCGTTTGGTATGAGCTTGTTCAACTCGCACCATCGTTAGTGGGCATCTTGGCGGGCAAGTTCACCACGTTAGGCAACGCGTCATTCATCGTCTGTTTCACATTCTTGCAGGCGCGTTTGGGTGCATCACATCCCTAAACTTGTACTGACCTTATCCCTCTACCCAGTTCTTCTTCAACTTTGGAGCTAATGCGTGAGTCAACTTGATCTACCTTGCGTTGTCGGTACCCACTCAAAGCTTGCCTTGCACAATGACTAGTACGACATACGTGAGCATCTACAGTTCGTTTCACCTTGATTGTTGCTGAAACGGACGGCGCCGCAGTGTTATCCCGCCGAGGTCTTCCCCACGAAATACCGTGCGTTTGCACACGGTATGTCCGCTGCGTGTGGGAAAGCGGGCGCGATCATCTCTGCGCTCGTGTTCAACACACTCACGTCTTCTCCTTCTGTTGGAACGACCGGTGTACTATGGAGTAAGTTCTTCGCAACCACCCCTCATACACACGCTCGACTTTATTGTCGTGCGCGTGTTGCTATAATGTCGGTGCGCTCACGTACTTTTATTTCCTAGTATTTTTCGCGTGCTGTTTACTCGGCGCCGGTGAGTGGCCGTCGTGCCTTTTATTTTCCTTCCCCCGCTCATGACGGGACGCGTCGATGTCACACACAGCTTTTACCCTTCTTCTTCCCGAGGTAGCAGGACGCGACCCAGATGCCGTGCTTGCTGCCGAGCTGGCCGAGAAGCGTGAATGCTGAGTTGAATGAGCCTGAGCTCAGCATCAATCACGGACTTGTTTCACGTCCACATTCAAGTCTACCTATCAGCGTAACACACACCCCTCGTCGCGCCTCGTAACACCCCTTGTCAAGTCCGCCCACCCCACCTTATGATCACGAGTTCTAGCCTCAGAACCTGAAAAGGACTGAAAAAAAAAAAAGAGAAAAGAGAAAAGAAAATATACAAAAAATATTTATTCTATGCGTTGCATCATACTTGGCTGTATCCCCACGTAATTGATTTCTTTACCTCACTCGAGCGGCGGAATCATTCGGCCCTGAGTGTCGGGATCACGCACGGCGAGCTGCTTGATTTGATCATGATAGCATGTCGAGTAGTTGTGGTCCGTGATCGACGTCAGGCACAATGTTGACATGATAAACAATCTGTGGCACAGTGTACCTCGAACTGTCATGGATACATCAAGAATGTTGAACCCTCTTCCATTATCAACTTATTAGCGAGTGTGCAGTAGGTGAACGAGCGAGTGCGATGGTGAATTGAGCTGCCCAATCGCGTACGTACTTGGCAATTGCGAGACTGGAGACAAACGAAATACGAACAGATGAGTGAGATGAATGCATGGGGTGTGGATAGGTATGGGTGTCGTATGATGGGCGTCGCAAGAGATAAAGAGATAAGAATTTACGCGGGGAAGAACAAGCATCACCGAGAAGTGTGCAATGCTAGAATTAGGTGTCGCAAGAACAACCGCTTAGACAAACAACAGACGCATTTATAAACAAGAATGAATAGATGGAACACATAACAAGGTGGCGTTCGAAGCTTCGATGAGTTTATGCGCTTCGAAGAGGACCCATGGCCCGGCGTGCAGGTTCGTCCCGTTCAGTAAAGACAGCTCCGGCACGAAGGCCGTCTCTGGGGGCTAGGCGAATTTTTGCTGCGGTCTCTCTGCGCTCGCGTTCCTCACGAGCACTCTGCACCTCCTCGGTGTCCACCAGATGCGAACAAGCCTCGCGGGCGGCCTCGGATTGGACAGTCTCCGTCTCAGCACTATTTGGGAGAGAAAGCTTTTTATCAGATGCAGTCCCCGCGCCACTTTGATCACCTCCCGTGGTCTCGTCGTGGTCATCTTCCAAATACTGGACTTTAGCACGTTTGACGCCTTGCGTGTTGGTGCTCTCGCGACTACGATCCCGGGATTTTCGCTTTCCGGTAGAGATGAACAATCTCCTTGGAGGACAAGCCTCGGCAGCTTCATAATCAGGGTGGTCGATGGGCAATTTAGTGGCAGCGACAACCTCGGGAGCGAGTCCATAGAGGGGGTTGTGGAAAGTCGCCTTTTGCCCACGGCTGAAAAAGACTGGATGAAGGTGATTGTACATGTAGTTGCATAGTACTCACAAGACATATGTGATCGTCGGCTTTTCCTCGTGTGCGGGAGTAGGCGTTCCTTCTTGTACCGGAGCTTCGCAGACAACCTCGTCATCGCTACTGTCCCATTCCGAGCATAACTTGACATTTTCACTAGACCCGATAAGGAAGGGATTGTCTGGTGAATCACGTTTTGGCCAGATCTTGGTGGGTCGGGACTTCGTGGGAGTTTTGAACGCGTCTGCGGCGGGGAGCGAAGCACGAAGGAATAGTCTGCGTGGTGGAGTCACAAACACATCGCGTTCCACGGAGGAAGCGCGTGCAGGTTGGATCAACGGCTGCCTTCTCGACGGTGGTGGCGATACAGGGGCCTTTGCACGATAACTGAGCATCGCGGGCGACGGTGAACTTTCCACCGCCTTGTCCGCCTGTGCGACCTGCTTCTCCTGCTTCTCTCTGCGAGACGAACCACTCCGACCGGTCCAAAATGCATTTTCGTCTTCCTCATCTTCATTATGACCGGGGAGAATTCCAAGCGTGCGACGCTTTTTGCGATCTGGACTCTCGTCTTCGGAGTGTTCGTCGTTGCCCCCCATACTGTTTCGAGTTGTTTTGAGTCGTTTGATACGTTCAGTATAACCACCATTAAGGTTGCCATCTAGCTCTGAGGCACTGCCGTCGGAATCATGGTGAGACGTAGAAGAGCGCGCGCGAGATCGTGAGCGTTTGTGGTGGGTACGCGGAGGAGTTGGAAGAGAAGCAACCGAAGCGGAGCGTTTGAGTGAGCACGAGCGTTCGTCTGGGTCACGCAATGAATTGGACGAGTCGAGAATCTGATTCATCAACATCGTCCAGTAGAAACGAAAGTATGAGATGGATTGGTGTTCAAGAGGATGAAGAGAACGTCGTGGAAGAGGACAAGATGCGGCACGAACAAGAGTGAAACGAGCACAATGATAAACTACGACAAACAATGACAAACAACCATCGGTGGGACAATAGAGTTTAGGGACAATGAAAAGCGACGAGTCTGCACTGACCGGGAACACAACACGCTTATCATTTGACCGCCGCGGACGCGAATTGTGACCGATCAACTGGCATTGGTCTTGTGTTGTTCGGGACAACTTGCTATCACAGACAATGACGTGTGGCGAAACGAGTCGACCGTCGAGAATATTGGGATTCAAGGATGCACCATATGCCCCGACCTGCTGCCGATTGCAGTGTGGTTTCTTTATTACTGTTGCAGAGACGAACGGCTCAACTTCGAAAGCTGATGAAACTGTGCCGTGTCCTAAAGCTGGTACGTTCCTAATAATCCGCGGGTACTGATTTCGTCCATGATAACTGCAACACCCCTGTACTTGGCTGTATACTGCGCGTTTCTTTTCAGGGATGCCGGCGCCATTGTAGAGCGTGTCGATGCATTTCTTATAAGTCAGAGCTGCATGAGAGGTGGGCGTAGATTTGGTGATGCCGTATTGGCCGTGTTCAATTGTTTAACGACCCAGGTGCCCCTAATTTCCATGCGTGTCGGTTCATTACACTATACGGTCGGCCCTCGTGCACAAAGAATGGGTCCGAAATGTCGATCGTCATTCCTAGGCTTGCAATGCGTTGTGCCACAAGTAACTAAACGAGCACTGAGGTTTCAGGAACTTGGTGATCATGCCATCTTTCCAATGGACCTGGTTCTTCTCAAGGTTAAGCCCATTTAAATGAATGCACTGATGTGGGTGTCGAACCCTATGGATGTTCATTTCAGTTACACGTCTAATATGAGGTTCGCCGGTAAATGCACTGGTAGCGAGAATGAGCATATCGAGCTCGTGCTCATTCTCTGTCGTTTTCACACCTTTCGGTGTGATCTCCAGCTTAGGACTCGCGTTGGTGTCGCCAAGCTCGACGTCAACGTGTCCTGAATGAAGATCTCGTAAAAACATTGCGCAAACTTGAGCGCTTGTATACAAGTAGGCGAGGGTTAATAGTTCGCGTTTCTTAGGTCCCTAACCCTCTTCCCGACTTTCTTCCTCCAAAATGCATATACGCGAAGAGGTTCTGATAATTACCAACTATGATGGACAATGAGCGCGCTCAGTGGTTGTTCTAATCGCACGGGACGACTAACGCCAGGGATAGAAAGCACCCGGGTCCCATAATACCTGCAAGGTTACATCTCTTTCTTCTTCATTGTCCTGTTCGTTGGTCCTGGAAAGCAATCAAAGGAGAGTCTGCTAAATCTTTGACAGATTTCTATACTGGCCTGAGGTGCGACGGTATTGGCCCACAGGCACCGCAAAGTTGGATGTTCAAGTGTACAACCACTAGCAATTGACATGGTGGTCGCTCGTCCATGCATACCCGTCACCGGATGTCTTGAATCACTCATACTCGCTCCTGTTCCAAATTTTCCGCTGGTCTCCATATCCTCCTTTGGCTAGCGACCCGAGTGCGACTCCAGGCCCCCTGGAACGTTTCTAGTCTCTACAGTCGGGGTATATACGAGTCGGACGCGAAATCCTAGGGAATCACTAGTCATGGAAGATGAACGCAATGGTAATCTAACCGTGCACCGAATTAGATAACGTGCCGCAGCCTTGCACATGCCATCTTTGCCGTTGGATATGACGTGCCAGAGGTGCGACTGGTCGTCCCAGAGCGCTTGTCTAACGAGTGAGTCGAATCGATCCTTGTGAAGATAACACTTTTTGTCAGTGTTTGTGAAATATCTGATTGATGGTCAAGTGTATCTGAGCACAAGATGAAACGATAAAAAACTTCTTGACGCACACTCGTGCTTCCATTCGTCCCGGAAACTTTTTGGTCCACGTCCACGTTCACCGAAGCTCACGGCGCGACAATTCGTGTTTGGGAATGTCACTTGGGTGCCAGGATACCTGTTCCTGTACGAAGTCCCGCCAAAGTCGGATCAACTTGCTTCTCAAATCGCGGTCGCCCACGTTGATGGACGGCCCTGAATATCGCCAACGACTCGATATCCGCATCTTACTTTGCTTCCGACACGGAGGAACTTGGTGCTGACGGAACTGGTTTCAGGTTTATAGTCTCCACCTCAGTTGCAAGGCATTGCAGGACTCATCGGGGTTTCCAACTTGAACTTATCTTCCATAAGTCACAACAATGTTGTTTCAAAAAGGAAATCAACATAAGTATCGCGATGTTTGTTGTAGTAGGTACCATAAAAAGTGTAGCGACAAACAAATACAAATGACCGTCGGCCACATCGGGGCCGCCGCCCGCCTAGATTTCTTTTAGATTCAGCACACGTGGCCGACGGTAGTTTGTATTTGTTTGTTATGGAAAGCCGGACAACCGCGCTCATGCGAAGCCGAATCCACGTGCTCGGGATTACTATTTCAGGAAGGTAGCTTCGGTAGGACACCAAACACCCTCATAAAAAAATGCTGGCGACTCTGGATTGCACGCTCGATATTTCTGGCTCAGATTTATTGCGTATGGATTCAGACTAACGGGTTCAAATATTCGCGCAACAAGTTCAAGTGTATGGCGGAACATCTGCACATTTATTCCCACCGCTTATTTTCCTGTCCGATCGCAGTTTATCTGTCCAATTGTGCCGCACTTTGTCCAATCACGCCGCGCTTTTTGCAATCTGCAACCGCACTATCTCATATACAAGGTGCCGCATGATTTGTATGACGTGGTTCCGTGTTAACCTTGTAATTAAACATTCGTGCGTTTCTCTGTATCCGTATTCATGCTTACTTCAAAAGTGACATGGAATATTTATTCAAATAAGTCATGGTCAGTCGGAACCCACTCGGACTCTTGGAGATCAACCAGATGGATCAGATCCTGCAGATCTCTTACAGCTGGGCCGTCGATTCAACGTCCGAAATTTTTTCGAACGTGGATTCAAAAATCTTTTCAACATGCCGCTCGAATAGATTCGCAAGGAACACCGTCTGGCAATGGGCAACGACGTGTTTATTGCACACAGAAGACTGTGCAAACACGGTCGCCTGCGAAGCAGATTGGCATACAGCATGGTGGAATGGAATGGGCTGTTTCCTACTTGATGGGAGAAACCCCCAACCATTTGCTGATGCTGTTAAGCGTTTTCGGGAGACACGTTTTGGTCATATGGGCGTCGGCTGCCAAAACATGATGTTCCAGGTTCTGGATCGTGGGGCCGGCTTTCAACATGCCGACCTTTTTGTTGTCGAAATTTGTAATCGACTTATGGCTGATTTTCACATTTGTGATATGTAGCTACTAGTAGAACCACTGTTACAAAGTGCGGCACCTTGTATGTGAGATGGTGCGGTTGCAGATTGCAAAAAGTGCGGCACAATTGGACAGATAAACTGCAATTGGACAGGAAAATAAGCGGTGGGAATAAATGTGCAGATGTTCCGCCATACAAGTGTTCGTACGATAAGTTCAAGTGATAAGTTCAAGTGTATGTCCAAGTCCAATGGGTCCATACTATGTACAGTACAAAAAGAAAGATTACAAGACTGAGTTGACTTCTTCCTCCGAGTCTGACTTGGAGCTGTCCTCCTCTGAGGTAAATCCATCAACACAAAATGATGGCCCGGCATCAATTTCATTGTCGGTGTCCCCAACGTCTGGTTCATTGTTATCATTAGTTTCATCTGGCGCTGATAAAGCAGTCAAGTTAGCGCAATATATTGCACAACAGTCATGTGCTACTTACACAGGCCCATACCATTACCAACTCCACCCAAGTATCTGGTCCTCTCATGTAGATCTTGTAAGCCTCGTAGCAATGGTAGTTCATTGTCAACATTTGCGTCATCACCACTGCCGAGTTCGTCGAGCAATATGGTCACATCTTGAAATTGGCAGATCAATTTGAGGAGTTCCAGATAGATGTTCCAGATAGTTTCCCGCTCAACGGGCAGCCAGCCAAGTTGGTCATAGCATAACTCGATAGTGTCATTTAAGGTTGAAGGCAATAGGTCGAAAACTTGATGATTCATGTTGATATAGAGTTCATAGACACAATCGATTGCATCTTTAGAAATGGTTATCTTGAAATAAGTGTTGGTGTTAAGGCTAGGTCAACTCCGGTCAACTCTGGTGCAATTCTGGAGTGCGGGAATTTGTCAGAGGGCAGGACTTGGCTTCAGCAACTCAGAGTGGAGCACTGCGCCCTTGCTGGTCAGTTGAGGTTGTCCTGGATTTGCATGACAGGAACAGAAGACACAGCAACAAGAAATGAGAGTTGGTCTTAGTCGATATTGAGGATAGTTTACATGACAGTGACTATGGGTATATATATAAGGAAGGTGGTTACCATCTTGGTAATGTGAAACCAACAGTGGAATTGGAGAAAGACAAAACAGAAATCAAATGATTGGAACAGAATGTCGAAGTAGACATCAGATTGGAAATGATTAGAGACAATGTCAATATGTCTGATGAAGGTGAAATAGGTGTCAAAGAACTGATGAATGACAAATATGAAATGGTGTCACACTGAAACAAGAAGAAATAAAGATGAAATCGCATGAAATGGCATTTTGCTCAAAGTAGGAATTCCGCAAGGAGTTCCCACTGGGAGTTGGTTGGAGTTCCACTAGGAGTCAGAATACCACTCGGAGTTGCGCTAGGAAGTGGTCGGAGTTGTGGAAATGTGATAGGAGTTGTGGAAATGTGATAGGAGTTGTGGAAATGCGATAGGAGTTGTAGGAGGTGCAGAAGTTGTGATAGAAGTGGTTGGAATCACAGTAGGAGTGGTCGGGATCACAGTAGGAGTGGCTGGAGTGGTCGGAATGGCAATGGGAGTGGTGTATGGCATATGACAGTATCCCCCCTTAGGCCTGAGCCCACGAAGGCCTTAGGTCAGAAATGGAAAGCAAAAAGAAGGAGGGAATGATGAAGAAAGGCAATAGGCAAAAAGAGGAACAGAAGTGGAGCAGAATGGTAGCATGAAGGAGCGGAATCTCAGAGAACGGAGAAAAAAGTCCAGTAGCAGCAGAAGCGAAATGAAAATTAGTGGAGGTAAAGAAAAAAGAAACAGGATAATCAGAATGGATGTGAGACAGATGTATGGAAGGAAGAATGGGCAAGGATGGCACAAACAAAATACAAGTCTGAAAATGGAAGGCATGAAGCACAAGGAGTGCACAGAGTTCAGAGTTGTGAAATAGCAGAGTGGAAAAAATAGAGCAAACCCGATAGATCGGAGGACAGAGTTAGCCAGAGGACAAAATCAGAAAGCTGAGGGGTGTGCCAGAAGGTGCTGGCAAGACCATCAAATGGCACAGACAAAGTATGGCTTCATTCCAACAGCTCAATGGAGCATCAGCAGGGAAGACCAAGGGGCCCAGAAACCAAGGATAGTGTTACACGTGGATCTGGTGGGTTCACGCGTAGCTGCAAGGGATCTTGGGTATTTGACTGAACTGAAGTCTTCATGTAGAAACTTTAGGGTGGCAACGAGAAAAGGAGTCAAGAGGACCTCCTTTGCTGACTAGGATGACTAGGGTGAGGAGCCGGGAAGGTGATGGAACAAGGAACAAGACTAAGGATAAGATTGCGGAGCTCAAAGCTAGAGAATACAGGTCATGCTAATGGGTTTATATACCTTGTGAGAAGCAAGCACAGACCAAGATGTGAAAGAGGATAAGAAAGGATAGAGCTAAGGAATGGTATGGAATGCGATAGAAACAGAAAGAATCCCTGTTGAAGGGCAGAGATTAATGAGGCTATGTAGGACTCAGTCAGGTGAGTCAATAGAAGGCTGAAGAAATGGATAGAAGGGAATGTATGTAATCCTAATGACGAATAAAAGGTAAACCCATAGGTTACCATGAAGAAGTCATTGAGGAATGGAAAAAAGAAAGGAAAGTAGGCGAGAGAAAAAGGAAACGTAACATTACCCCCCCAGTATGTCTCGAGTCACCGATGAGAGCCAGTCTTGAGAGACACATAAGCAGTAAGAAGATCTAGAGATCAAGGGCATAGACACCCGGAGAGCCAGTGATGTTTGCATAGGCGACATTATCCCAAACATTGTCGATGTGGGCCTCGCTATCAGGGAGAGGGGAAACGGGGACATGGTATGACAGCAATGAGGAGTTGAGAAACGAATGGTTGGCTGCAAGGGATGGTCTAGGAGGGAGTGCTGTGTCACAGAGGAATCCGAGGAGAAGGATGATTGTGTGCGACAGAGAGGATGGAGATGAGGGCAACTTGGACAATGGGCTTGAGCATGACCTAGGGCCCATGTGTGACACAGCAGGCATTGATATTGGGGGCAATGAGCACAACAATGACCTAGGCGATGGCATTCGAAGCACACGTCAGAGTACCGAGGATGGTTAGGGGGAAGGACCAAGCAGCCATCAAGTCCTGCTAATCATGCATCGGTATGGGCGAGGGATGCTTCGATGGCTGGGTCAAGGGGAGATGAGGAGGCGCTAGGGGTCGAGTGAGAGGAATATGGTGGTGGATGGACCCCTTGAGCAAGAGTGAGCTCCCGTGTGTATTGTTCGATGTCGGCAAGGAATTTGCTGAAGTGTAGTTGGTATCCCATGGTGACGAGAGCTCCCCTCAAATGGTCGTGAATGTGTCATAGGATTCCCACAATGAGGGTTATGTGGGCATTGGGGTTGGTGGAGTTATTACGGATGAAGAGGTCGATGCGCTCAGTTTCTATCAAGGCTTTGTAGAGCCCGAGGAGGGGGATCCATAGTCAAGATGGCTCGTTGCCAGGATGGCTAGCTGGGAGTCCGTGATATGGTGAAGAAGGATTTGTGTGTATATGTCATCTGGCGTATCAGAGCGGAGACAATGAAATGCTGGGAGGAGGGGAATGGATAAAATCGGTGGATGAGAACTAATCAGATGAGTAGCGAAAGGGTCTGGCGTATCTAACTTGGGTCTCTAGGCATTGTTGGGATTCTCTCCCCACCCTGCTTGTGCAGTTATTGAGATGGAGTCGTTTACCTTGTCTGATTCTTCATGAAGTTGAAGACGGATTTCCTCGTGGGCAGTGATGAAAGAGGATTGTTACGATTCCTCCCTTTTCTTCTCATCCTTTCCTCGCCTTGCCCCTATCCCTGTCATTGGCAGATCTCCAACAGATCTCGCTATCTTTAGCACATGACTCACTGCTTATCTTTAGTCATTCTTGCTTAGTCCTTATCTCTTATCTCTGAGTTATCTTGCCTCACCTTTGACATGAGTCTAGCTTCTTCGCTTCTTCATTGTTCTATCACATTCCATTGCTGACTCATAGACATTCTATGCCTGCCCTAGAGCATCTCTGGGTTTCCTATATAAACCCATCCCTCATATTCGTAGTTCCTTAGCTTAGTCATCCCTTGGGTTATACTCTGGACATTCCCTAGTCCTAGATCTTGCCTAGTCTCATGCCCTCGTTCACCTAGCAATCTATTCCCTTTATCCTTGACCTTACCTGGTTCCCCATTGTCCATAAATGGCCCCCTTGTCTCCTCCACCTCGACGTCCAGCGTTCAAGGGCTACGCTCGTCCTTACCCGGGTCGATCGTAACAAGGATGGTGATGACAGGGAGGTTTCTTCTATGAGTTCAGGAACTGGAGAGACTGATCAAACAATGTAGGTCATGCCCATGGTGAAATGAAGGGAAAAGACGAAGGGAATCAAAAGGTATGGTGAAAGGGACAATAGTCATAATGGCAGAAATAGGTGTGTTCGGAAGAATGAGAACTTGGAACTTTGTAGTGACAGCGAAAGGTAAAATGAGACAACTTTTCTTTGGGGATGAAATCAAACATAAAATGGGAGGAATTGAAAGGAAAGGGAAAGATGGGGAGTTTCAAAGTTTGTAACGTTTTTTATAGTTAGTCAGTAGTGCTGCAGAACGTTTTAAGTTCCGCTTAGGAACCCATGAGTCTTCTTTGGCAGTGTATCCCTTCCATCGGATCAGGAAGGAGCAGTATGCTGCTGAACCCCTGTAGCACAGGATCCGTTCCACTTCATATTCTTCTTCTCCCTCCACTAGATCCGGCAGAGGTTGTGGGAAATTCCATCTATAAGTGTTGTTTTCATGGTATAAGGATAGAAGGGAGGTGTGGAAGATGGGATGAATTTTCCAGGTTGCGGGGAGATGTAGTTGATATGTGATTGGGGAAAGGACTTTGGTGATGATGAATGGTCCTTCTTGTTTTGCGGCGAACTTGGGATTAGTGACGAGGTGTTTCAGGTTTCTTGCTTCCAGCCATACTTGTTCACTGAGTTTGAACAGAGTGAACTGTTGTTTTGATCTAGCTGCCATAATTTGCTGAGCGAGTTCATGGGTGGCGAGGGCTTTGTTTTGTGTGGCTGTGAGAGTTGTCAACTGTTGATTGACTGCCTGGAGCTCTGATGATGGGAAAACTGAAGGTAGGGCTTGGGGTTTGAAGCCCATCATGAGAAAGAATGGTGACTTTCCTGTGACTGAGTGGGGGCAATGGTTGTGCGCAAATTCTGCTATTGCTATGTGATTGGTCCATGTTGTTGGTTCGTTCCCACAAAAGATCCATAAATAATTTTCTATCTCCTGGTTCACACGTTTTGTTTCTCCATCGGTCTGAGGATGGTAGGCGGTGGAGATAGCAAGTTGATAGCTGAGAAGTCTCCCCAACTCCCTAGCGAAAGAAGAGGCGAATTGGAGACCTCGATCGGAGATGACCTTTTCGTAGAGACTGAATCAGGTAAAGATGTGAGTAAAAAACAATGAAGCAATGCCTTTAGTGGTGATGGTGGCAGTAGTGGGGCAGAGAATTACCCCCTTCGTAAGGCTATGGTCGACCATGACCAGGAGAGGGTCAAAGCTAGCAGACGAAGGGAGACCAGTGATGAGATCGCAGGAGATCTGCTGGAAGGGGTGGGTGCAGGTGGAAGGGATGGGAACGAGTGGAGGACAGGTGGGGTGAGTATTAGATTTATCATGCTGACAAAGCATGCAACCAGCAACATAGTGGCGGATGTACTGGACGAGGCTGGGCCACCAGTATTGGGCAGCAACCAGCTGGCGAGTTTTGAGATATCCCGGGTGTCCTGCCATTCCATGATTATGGCACCTGGACACAACAGAATGTCAGAGAGCATCATTACAAGGGATGTACAGATGACCCTGATAAGAGAGTTTGCCGTCTACATAGGACCAATCAGAAGGAATGCGGATGGCAGATGAGCCAGCAATAGGACAAGGGTGAAGCCAGTCGAGGACGACTAGGTCGGAGGCAGAGGCCTTCTGAATTTGGCGATCGAGGATGGTGTCGAGGAGGTTGATGAACAAAGAATCTAGAAGAAGGGTGATATCAGCATTGTTAGGGGAAGCGTTGGCGGGAACATGATCAGGTCAGCAAGAAAGAGCATCCGGGCCAGCAAGTAATTTGCCCAGAATGTGGTCGATTTGAAGATTGAAATCCTGGAGATCCAGCAGCCAGCAGGCTTGGCATCGGTTCAACAACTGAGCTTGGCAAAAATAAGTTAGATTTTTATGGTCAGTAAAGACCTGAACGGGTGATGAGGAACTGATGAGGTAGTGGCACCATGCACGCAAGGCGCGGAGGATTGCCAGAAGTTCTTGATCATGGATATCATAATTGCGCTTGGCGGGCACGAAGGATTGAGAAAAATAGAAACAGGGGTGCCATTCCCTGTTAGTATCTGTTTGCAAAAGAATACTGCCAGTCACCCATTTGGAAGCATCAGTGGCGATGGCAAAGAGTTTAGTCAAGTCGGGGAGTTGAAGAACAGGTTTGGACAGAAATTTCTCTTTGAGCAAGTCAAAGGTGGATTAGCAGGCTGGAGTCCACTCCTATGGAACGGTCTTCTTGGTGAGATCTATAAGTGGATGAGCTATGGTGAAGTAATCGCAGATAAAACGACGATAGAAATTAGCAAAGCCTAAAAAGGAGCGGACTTCTTTAAGATTAGCTGGTTCCTTCCAAGTGGAAATGCCATCCAACTTGACCGGGTCCATTGCCAATTGACCAGGTTTGAAAATCATTCCTAAGTATTTGACTTCCGATGTGTCGAAGACACATTTTTCTAGTTTTAGATGCAGGTCTAATCCGGTCATACGTTGAAGAATGCGTTTGGTGTTGCATTTGTGAGTCTCCTTATCGGGGGAGTAGATTAGTAAGTCATCCATGTAAATGACTAACCATCCTTCCGCGATCATGTCACAGAACGAGTCGTTCATGAAACGCTGGAAGGTAGCAGGAGAGTTAGTCATGCCGAAGAACATAACTGTGGGTTCAAACAATCCTCTATGTGTGATAAACGCTGCCTTCCATTGATCGCCATCTTTGATATGAACGTTATTGTACCTCCATCACATATCAAACTTGGTGAAGTGTTTTGCTGCCTTGAGTTTGTCAATCAGATTAGTGATGAGTGGCAGGAGGTGAGCATCACGGATGGTATGGTTGTTTAGGTAGTGATAATCTTGACAGGGACGGAGTTTGCCATCCTTCTTTTTGATGAAGAAGAATGGTGAGGCTTGTGGGGAGTTTGAGGGGCAGATTTTGCCAGATTTGATGTGTTCGTCAAAAAATCATCGGCTGCTTTGGTTTCATCAGTGAATAGTGGGTAAAGTTTACCAATTTTAGGAGTAAAGGAATCCTTCAGGTTGATTGTGTGATCATATAGCCGGACTGGTGGTAAGGTTCTGGCTGCAACTTCGGAAAATACTGGTTGGTAGTCTTTATACTCCGTTGGGAGAGTCACTTTCGGTTTGTTGGCCAGGTTTTGTATAGCTAGATCTGTCGACATAGTATAAGCTTTTACCATAGCTGGAGATACGCATTGTGGGGTTAGGTAATGTTTATTGCCTCTGATGACGTGATTGATACAATAGGACATTACCACTTTCTTGGTAAAGTCCTTGGGTCGGAGAAAGTCCTCATTGCTAGTTTCAAGGTAGTCGCAAAGTTGCTTGTCGAATTCATGGGTTACCAAGGTGTGGTGTACTGGGTGAGGCTTGATTTTGTAATATCCAGGGGCTTGTTGGGTTTTCTGAGTGTCTTTCTTGATCTCGGCGGCAAGGTTGTTTGATCAATCAGTTTCTTGTCAGAGATGTAATTGATTCCTTCTCCAATCAATAATGGGGTCTTCCTGTTGGAGCCATGGGAATCCAAGGATGATGCAGTCATTTCTGCATCCCATAACATAGAAAAGAACCTTTGTGGTAACTTGTCTGATAGTAATGTAAAGATCAGCAGTAAAGTGAATTGTTCCCTTGGCATTTAAGGAACCATCAACATTCTTGATGGGAATCGGGGTTGGTAATCTGGTACAGGGGATTCGATTCTTTCGAACAAATCCCCAATTGAGGCAATTGATATGTGCTCCTGAATCTATGAGGGCGGTAGTGGCGACAGTTTTCTTGGTACTTGCAGGGATTGATAGTGTGATGGTAACAAATAATGATTTCTTGGATTTGGATTGTACAGGTGAGTACCTAGTGCAAGGAGGAGAGACTGATGTCATTACAAACTCTCCATTTAAAAAGACTGGACTTTGTTGACAAGGACTTCATCATCTTCATCGTCACATTCCATCAAGTCCAGGATTTCTCCTGTCTCTTCTTTGTCAGTTCTTTTCACAACTACATCAACATCTTCTTGCCTCTTTTCCTCCCAAGTGGCTTTGATGTTGACAAAGCGGGTTTTGCATTTGTTAGCTGAGTGACTGGGAAGACGACACTTGAAACAAAGTCCTCGTTCTTGACATTCCCTGCAGGATTCAGGTATGAGCTTGGATGGTCTGGCGATCGCAGTTGCATCAACTTCCATGGTGTTTGGATCCTTGCGGGGGAAGGAGAAAGGACATGAGGTGGAAGTGGAGGTATTAGAGGTATGTGCTTTAATCTCCTTAACTCTTTCCCAGGCAGCACTGAACAATGCTGCTTTCTCATACCATTTGCTGATAGAATCGGGTATGGGGTCCATGGTCATGATGCGCATCATCAGGCTTGAGGGAATTCCTGCAGAGTAGTAGCCAATCAAGATGTTGTCGTTGGTGATACTGGCGCGTGCAGCATTGGTCTGGAACTCGGTGGTATAGAGGCTAAGAGAAGGGGTGAATATGCCTTTGCTCATGGTCATCTTCTTGGTAGAAAGCCATACGATTGCCTGATTGACGACGTCATGGTGTTTAAATGCTTTATTGAGTTTGGCTGTGAAAGAAGCCCAAGTTCCCATGTTAAGGGTGCCGTCGTTCTGTACACAGCTAACATGGAAGGTAGAAGCCCAGCTTTTCGCTGATCCTTTGTTCATATAGGAGAGAGTGAATGCGATCTGCTTAGCTTCAGTATTATAAATCTCTGCGTTGGTGGTGAGGTAGAACATGACGTTGTTGAACCATCCCAGATATTCAGAATAAGTTCCATTGAACTCCTGAGGGGTGTTAAGTCGTAGTTCGGTGGGTCGGTTAGCCATAATGGGTGGTTGTATAGCAACGAGGGGTTGGACAAGGGGTGGAGGTTGAATAGGGGTTACGGGCGAGGTTTCTTCTTCATCTTCATCCTCATCAGAGATTTCTGGAGAGGCTTGTTTGTTGTCATTGGACGAATCTGGGATAACTGGAGGTGGTTGTCGAGGGGTTCTCCTTGATGTTCTGGGAGTACTAAAGGACAGGGTGAAGATGAATACAGCTCACGATAACAGTGGCCATGTAGAAGGTAGCTTTGAGCTTTTGTTGTATGTGGACCTGGTGGATTCGCACATAGCTGCAAGGGATCTTGGGTATTGGACTGAACTGAAGTCTTCGTGTAGAAACTTCGGAGTGGTGACAAGAAAAGGAGTCAAGAGAACCTCCTTTGCTGACTAGGATGACTAGGGCGAGGAGCCGGGAAGGCAACAGAACAAGGAACAAGACTAAGGGTAAGATTGCGGAGCTCAAAGCTAGAGATTACAGGTCATGCTAATAGGTTTATATACCTTGTGAGAAGCAAGCACAGACCAAGATGCAAAAGGAAAGAGGATAAGAAAGGATAGAGCTAAGAAATGGTATGGAATGCAATAGAAATGGAAAGAATCACTGTTGAAGGGTGGAAATTAATAAGGCTATGTAGGACTCAGTCAGGTGAATCAGTAGAAGGCTGAAGAAACGGATAGAAGGGAATGTATGTAATCCTAATGACAATGAAAGGTGAACCTGTAGGTCACTGTGAAGAAGTCATTGAGGAATGGGAAAAAGAAAGGAAAGTAGGTGAGAGAAAAAGGAAATGTAACAGATAGTTGCTTCCAACAGAGTTGATGGTGAACCATCACAGAGTGATCATTGGATGCAGAGTCAGAGAAGTTGGACATGTGGAATGGAGTCGGAAAGAATTTCAGGTGGCTGGAAGATGTAGAAGTAGGGGGCGCAAATTCCTACAATAGTGAGGATGGAGAGTGATTCAAGCATGGTGGGGGCAATCCTGTTACGATTCATCTTTGTCTCTTTCTTCCGATCTCTCTTCTTGCTTTATCTTTTCCATCTTGATGACCTTTCTACAGTAACCCGCGGGTTCACCTTTTCCTCGTCATCCTGATTACGATTACTTTTCTGCTTTCCAATTCCTCGACCTTCGATAGCTGACTCACTAACTGAGTCATATGTAACCTCGTCAATTCTTGCCCTTCAACAGGGTTCCTTCCGCTTCGCTCGCATTCCCTACTATTCCATAACATTCCTTTACTCATCTCTTTTTACCTTTTATCCTTTCTTGGTCTTGGTCCGTGCTAGTCTCTCCCAAGTATATAAAACATACTAGCATGACCTGTACTCCTTAACTTTGAGCTCCACAATACTACTCTTAGTCTTGCCTCCTAGACAACTTGTCGACTTCGGTCCTCCGTCCCTCAGCCCCAGCAAAGGCCTCTCTAACGAAGCCTTTTTCAAGTCCTAGTCCTACCCCAGTCCTAGTCACCTTGCGGATACGTGCGAGTCTACCCGGCCCACACGTAACAAATCCCATGCGATATGGCCATCAAGGCCACAATAAAAACATAACTGAAGGTCCGAATGTTGCTGACGCTCAAGGGCCAAGAGCTTGCCATCAGGACCAAGTATGGTGGCAAGGTCAGAAAGCAATGGAGGAGTAGAGCCATTAGGTGCAGATGTCTGGGATGCCATGTCAGAGGTGTCCTCAGGGTCAAAGTCCAGCTCAGGGGCATCAGAGGAGCCAGAAGCGGAGTTGGAGGAATTACAAGAGTCGGAGTTGGAGGAATGAGAGGAATTGGAGTTGAAGAAATGAAAGGCGTTGAAGTTGGAGTTAGAGGAATTAGAGTCGGGGCAGGTAGTGGGGGTGGGCGATGATGAGAGGGGATGGCACTCATTTTCCAACATGCATTTCCAATAATGTGCGTCAATGTCTTGTGCAAGGGTCCACAGGGCAGAGAGTGTGGTAGGCTTGACAATATGTGAGAGATTATCTTTGACATGATCCGGAAGTCCATTGTAGAAGATAGAGCAGAGTGCCCTATTTCCAAAGTCATGGACTTGACAAGCCAGGTGGTTGAACTCAACCATATACTTGTTGATGCACTGTAAGTCAGACATGGACAAGTTGTGGAGATCATGCTTGGCATCACCAAAAGGATTATGAGGAGCAAAGTTGGTCTGGAGTTCTAGGATGAAATCAGAATAACTGTCCATCCAAAATGGACAGAACATAGGGTTCCCAGAAAAAAGAAGATCAGGTTTGAACCATTCAAGTGCCATGTCTGTCAGATAGGACTGAGCGAATGTGACCTTAGCACAGTCAGACTGAAAGGTGTCTGGATGGTCCTGAAAATTCAACTCACACTGGACAAGAAATGTATGGAGCAAGCTGGGATCGGACCCATCAAATGGATTAGGAGCACGAACTTTAGTCTGTGGGACGGAGGTATAGTTTGACTGAGTGAACCTAGCTAACTGCTGTATTGCATGTGAAAGAGAGGCGGAGATGTCATCGGAGGGATTCCTAAGGCTTGACGGAGTGGACTTGGAGTCACCAATATTGGTATGATGCAAAGAAAGCTAATCCTGGGCCAAGGAAGCGGAATGCTGACTAGTGGCAGCAGAGGGGCAATAACTTCTACCTAGGAGTTGCACTCCTGAGGTCGGAGTTGACAAAGGGTGTGATTGTGAGGTGGAACTGGCCGGGCAATGGGTGGAAAAGCCATAAAAGTGATTCTTGGCTTGAGGTTGGTGACGATGACTAGTGAAGACACTGAGGGGAGAAAGATGTCCAGCTTGAGATGCGGAGGGATTCATGGCAGAGTACTACTTTATAAGTCTAAGAACAACAAAGAAAAGACTCAGAGAATGAACAACTGATCAACAAGTGGGATCCTCGATATACTGTTAAGGCCGAGTCAATTCTGGTCAACTCCGGTGCAATTCTGGAGCACAGGAATTTGTCGGAGGGCAGGACTTGGCTTCAATGACTCGGAGGGGAGCACTGCGCCCTTGCTGGTCAGTCAGGGTTGTCCTGGATTTGCATGAAAGGAACAGAAGACACAGTGACAAGAAACCAGAGTTGGTTTTAGTCAATATTGAGGATAGTTTACATGACAGTGACTATGGGTATATATAAGGAAGGTGGTTACCATCTTGGTAATATGAAACCAACAGCGGAATTGGAGAAAGACGCAGCAGAAATCAAATGATCAGAACAGAATGTCAAAGTAGACATCAGATTGGAAATGATCAGAGACAATGTCAATATGTCTGATGAAGGTGAAATAGGTGTCAAAGAACTGATGAATGACAAATATGAAATGGTGTCACACTGAAACAAGAAGAAACAAAGATGAAATTGCATGAAATGGCGTTTTGCTTAGAGTAGGAATTCCGCAAGGAGTTCCCACTGGGAGTTGGTTGGAGTTCCACTAGGAGTGGGAATACCACTCGGAGTTGTGCTAGGAAGTGGTCGGAGTTGCAGAAATGTGATAGGAGTTGTGGAAATGTGACAGGAGTTGTAGGAGGTGCAGAGTTGTGATAGGAGTGGTTGGAATCACAGTAGGAGTGGTCAGGATCACAGTAGGAGTGGCTGGAGTGGTTGGAATGGCAATGGGAGTGGTGTATGGCATATGACAGTCTGAGTCAGCATATTAGTCAGTTCATGAAAAAAAAAACTTGAAATCGACAGCACCGTAGTCGGCTGCACAGCAGTGAATGAGTTCAGGAATGCCTTGTGGGATGACCTTTGAATTGTATATGAAGAAACATTGACGGCTGTACCAGTGAATAGTAAATTACTTCATGATTTACATTACCTTGTATTTATTCCGACGTTTCTGGGTGTTATTGACACAGAATTGATAGTTGTCTAGTTCATGTTGGAGCCATGGTATGAATAGCCAATGGAAAGTCATTCTACATGACTGAAGTCAACAATCATATATGACACTTATGAGTATGACACTTACAATTGCAACGAATTGTGTGGATCATACCTGGTTGACAACACGCAGTGCAGAAGCTATTTACTGGCTACTCACATTGGTTGTGTTGGAGCAGTTTGTGGTTGAAGCAAGCAATGATGGTTGTTGTAGAATAGGAGTGTTATTGAAACTCAGACATTGAGTCTAAAGTTTATATACATGTACAAGTAGTGATTATATAATCTATCTTAGATAATATACTATGAAGTAAAAGTAAAGAAATAGGAGCAAAGCAGCTATAAGATAGCGCATTTAACAATACCAACCCTCATTCATACCTTTATCCAGGAGGGCCTCGAAACCTGGTGTGAAGTGACATCGAAGTTTTGCTGCGGATCTCTGAGCCACCTCCGCGGCGCATATGTGTCTCAAGAACTGGTTCTCATCAGAGACTCGAGGCGTAGTGGGGGGGTAATGTTACGATTCTTACTGATTTTTACTTCTTACTTCGTTTTCTTTCTTTCTTTCTTTTTGATGACTTCTCCACGGTAAACTACGGTTTCACCTTTCATCTGTCATCAAGATTACATTCCTTCTTTCCGTTTCTTCGGACTTCTATGACTGACTCATAAACCGAGTCATATTTACTCATCATTCTTTACTCTTCAACAGAGTTCTTTCCGTTTCCATCATACTCTATGATGTTCTTTCATTTACCTTTCTTAAGCCTTTTTCCTTTCATAGTCCTGGTCCGTGCTAGCCTCTCCCACCATATATAAACCGTATTAGCACGACCTGTATTCTTTAACTTTGAGCTCCGCAATTCTACGCTTAGTCTTGCCTCTCAGTTCATCGACTTCAGTCCCCAAGTCCCTCAGTCTCAGTAAAGGCCTCTCTACAACGAAGCCTCCCTCAAGCCCTAGTCCTCGTCCCCAGTCCTAGTCACCTTGCGGCTACGTGCGAACCTACCCGGTCCACACGTAACACAGGACAGGTAGCTGAGACTGAGAGGATCGAGGTTGAAGGCCAAGGACGGGGGGAAAGGTCTATGCGGGTGACTTGGGGACAATGTTTAGCGTTATCGCTGACAGGTTTATACTTGGTGGCAGTCGGTACTGCCGAAGATCTTGGAGACAAAGACTTTGACTAGGAAATGCCCTGCCATTTCTTGGTGGCGCCGGGGCGGGTAGTCGAGGCCAAGGGCTTAGGCTTGGATATGTCCTGCGCCAATGGGCCAGGCTTGGAGGACTTGGGTTTCGAGGATGAGGATAGTTTACCATCTTTTCAGACTACCTTAGTTGTATTTTACCTGCACCGAAGGGTCAGGTCGGAGAGTGGAGAGTTTGGAAGACTAGGAAGCACGGCAGCGGCCCAGCGGGTACGTGCTGTTTTAACTGTGTCGACCTCCATGGCATTGGGGTCGTAGTCTGAGGGCGAGGGAGGATTGGGCTCAGAGACGGTCATTGGATCTGGGGAAGGATAGTTTTCCGTCGTATCAGGGACGTTAGTTGGAGAAGGAGATGAAGGAATACTTGGACGGTGAGTGGTTTTTATATCCAGGGCCCGTTCGTAAGCGGCCTGGAATGTGGAAGCTTTCTCATACTATTTGTCGATGGAGTCAGGTACAGGGTCCATGGACATAATGCACATCATGAGGCTGACTGGGATCCCTGTTGAGTAATATCCAATCAGAATGTTGTCATCGGAGATGTTAGCTTGGACAGCGTATTTCTGGAACTCGGTGGTATACTTGGCTAGGGATGGGAGGATTGATCCAGACTTGGGAATCGAAGTCGTGGTCATGGAGAGCCAGTTGATGGCTTCTTGGATCGGGTTGTTGATAGCGAAAGTCGTTTCGAAATCTTGGCGGAATTGTGACCAAGATGAGGGTTTCACCTTTCGTGTGATGGCATCCTGGTATAGGGAGGCCCAGGAGGTGGCGGGTCCTTTTGTCATGAATGAGAGGGCGAAGGCAATTCTCTTCATGTCAGTGTCATAGACTTCTTGATTCGCCATAAGGTAGAATCGGACTTCAGTTATCCATTCTTGGGCCTTCTTGGCAGATCCAGCGAAGATGCTTTGGTTTCGGAGGTCTAGTTCCCCGGGTATGTCGATTGGTGTCGTGACAGGAGGAGTCAGCAGGGTTGAGGGTTGAAAGGGTGGCAGTGGCGGTGGGAATGCAGTGGTTAACTCCTGAAAGGAGTATGCTGGAGAGTCGACAGGAGTTCTTGACCTAGGAGTCCTGTGGGGGTAGGGTGGTAGCGGTGTTCTCCGTGTAGTAGGAGATAGGCAAGGGGTTGGTTGTGAGGATCCTTCTTCAGGCAATGAAGGTCCAGCAGTTGGTGACAATGGGGAAAGTGGTGCACTTGTTGGGGTCGTGGGTGATGTTGGTGGTGGGGGTTCCCGTGGAGGGGCGGCCGGTGAGTCGTCAAAAAAGAGCCGAAGATTTGGCTTGCTGAGGAGACAGCAGCTAGGAGGGCGTCATCGGGGAGTTGAGGGGAAGGTGCTTGGCGGCAGGGAGGCATGGTGAACTAGACGAGAGCAAGGAGCAAAGAGTGAATGATACGGCTCACGATAGCAGTGGCCGGCAAAAGATATTCTTGAGCTTTTGTTATGTGTGGGCTTGGGTAAGCTCGCATGTAGCCCTGGTGAAGTCAAGGTCAAGGGAAACCTTGGCCGATGCCATCGATGGTGTATGCAAAGACGTAGGCTGCACACGTAGAGTGCCAGCCAAAGGGGTCGTATACCAGGTCGAGCTCAGAATCAGCGAAGGAGGCTAGGATTGCAAAGGGTACAAGGACTAGGGGTAAATCTAGGGTCTAGGGTCTAGAATCCAGGGGAAGTCCAGGGAGATCAAGAATAGGGAACATGGTACGTGCTACTAGGGTTTATATAGCGTAAGGTAAGGGTCACGGACCATGTCAAGAAAGGAGAAAGAGAACAGCACCAGTCAAGGGCTGTGTGGAATGAGGACAGCACCGGTCATGGGCTGTGCGAAGGAAGGTCATAGAATACGAAGGAATTGGAGAGAAGAGACTAAAGAGGGAAAGCATAGGAAGTAGGCTGTGCGAGAAGAGAAGCCAAGGCTATGCATGGGGAGCATAGGGCTAAGGGTATTCTAAGAAAGGAAAGGAAGATCAAAGAAGCAACAAAGAAAGGAGGTGGACTCAATAGTGAGTCAGAGACAGGGGCAATGACTCATGTTGAGTGAGTCAATGGGAGCCAGGAAAGGCGAAGATGGTATAGGAGGACTCAGGTTAGGCCGAGGGAATGCACGAGGAGGGAACGAGGCGTGCATGAGGCGGAGATCTGGAGACGGGGATCTTGGGATTGACCATGAGGTTCAAGGGATCTAGGAAGGACCACGGGTATGGTCCGGACATGAGGATGAGGGGAGGACCAAGGGTAAGGTCTGGAGCAGAGATGAGGATGACTCGGGTAAGCACGAGGGGAACTCGTGGTACGAGGCTGTGAAAGGGAGCCGTAGCAAGGCGGTGCTGGAATGGAAGCTGTAGCAAGGCGATGCTAAAGGGAAGCCTCGAGGTGAGCACGTGATGAGCACGAGGCGTGCTTATGGAATGAATCGGAATGAGCATAGGAAGGCTGTACTCAGCAGGTACAACACGAGGAGTGCGAGGAGGATCCAAAGGAGTATTCCAAGGGCAATGTTGTAGACCGAAGTTAGGGGTCCCCGTAAAAGGACTAAAAGTAGGGGAAATCATAACACATGTTACGATTTGTCTTCATCTCGCTCTATTTCATCTCATTCTATTTTCATCTCGATGACTTATTCATGGTAACCCACGGGTTCACCTTTCTTTTGTCATCAAGATTACGATTGCTTTCCTTCATTCCGATTCCTCGGACTTCCATAGCTGACTCACTAACTGAGTCATATGTAACCTCGTCAATCCCCGCCCTTCAACAGGATTCTTTCCACTTCCTTCGCATTCCATGATATTGTTTTACTCATCCTTTTTATCCTTTTTCCTTTCGTAGTCTTGGTCCATGCGAGCCTTTCACAAGTATATAAACCATACTAGCACGACCTGTATTTCCTAACTTTGAGATCCGCAATACTACTCTTAGTCTTGCCTCTTTGTTAACTCGTTGACTTCGGTCCCCAGTCCCTCAGTCCCAGTAAAGGCCTCTCTCACGAAGCCTTCTTCAAGCCCTAGCCCTCGTCCTAGTCACCTTGCAGATACGTGCAAGTCTACCTGCCCCACACGTAACAAAATCTCAAAGTTACTCTCTGCATGGCCACTACTATCGTGAGCTGTATCTTTCTTCGCCCTGTCTTCTAGTACCCCCAGAACGTCGAGAACAACTCCTCGACATCCACCTCCAGTTATCCCAGAGTTGTCTGATGACGACGAAGAACTCTCAGAAACCTCTGACCAAGACGAAGACAACGAAGAAACTTCACCAGTAACACCAGTTCAACCTTCGCCTCGATTCCTTGTACCCGCTCAACCTTCGCCTCGATTCCTTGCTGCTACACTACCGATGACTAACCGACCCACTGAACTACGACTCAACGCTCCCCAGGAGTTCGATGGAACTTATTCCGAATACCCAGGATGGTACAACAACGTCGTGTTCTATCTCAGTACCAATTCAGAGATCTACAACAACGATGCTAAACAGAACGCCTTCGCTCTCTCATACATGAACACAGGATCCACTAAAAGCTGGGTGGCCACTTTCTGCATTAGTTGCATACAAAATGACGGCACTCTCAACATGGGTACCTGGGCTTCTTTCACAGCTAAGCTCAACAGGGGATTTAAACACCATGATGTCGTCAATCAAGCTATCGGATGGCTATCCACAAAGAAGATGGTCTTAAGTAAAGGCACGTTTACCCCTTCTCTCAGCCTCTACACCACCAAATTCCAGACCAATGCCGCATGTGCCAGTATCACCAACCACAACGTTTTGATCAGCTACTATTCTGCTGGAATCCCTTCAAACTTGATGATGCATATCATGACCATGGACCCAGTACCAGATTCGATCGACAAATGGTACGAAAAGGCCGCATCATTCAACGCAGCCTGGGATAGAGTTAGGGAAATCAAAGCACGTACCTCTCATACGTCCGCTCCAATCTCACGTCCTTTCTCCTTTCCCCGTAAAGACCCAAATGCCATGGAAGTCGATGCGGCTACAGTCACCAGACCACCCAAGCTCACTCCAGAATCCCGCAAAGAATGTCAAGAACGAGGACTCTGTTTCAAGTGTCATCTTTCCGGTCACTCAGCCAATAAGTGCAAGACCCGTTTTGTCAACACCAAAGCTACTTGGAGAGAAAAGAAGCAAGAAGATGTTGATGTAGTCATGAAAAGAACTGATGAAGAAGAGACGGGAGAAATCCCGGACTTGATGGAATGTGACGACGAAGACAACGAAATCCTCGTCAACAAGATCCAGTCTTTTTAAACGGAGAGTCTGTAACGACATCAGCCTCTCCTTCCCATACTAAGTACTCACCTGTACAATCTAAATCCAAGAAATCATTATTCATAACCGCCATGTTATCGATTCCCACGAGTACCAAGAAAACCGTCATCACTACCGCCCTCATAGACTCAGGAGCACATATTGTTACGATTTCCCCTTCTGTTAGTCCTTTGATGGGAACCCCTAATTTCGGTCTACAACATCGCCCTCGGCATACTCCTTTGGATCCTCCTCATGCTCCTCGTGTTGTACCCTGAGTACAGCCTTCCTCCGCTCATTCCGACTCATTCCTTAAGCACGCCTCATGATCATCACGAGCTCACCTCGAGGCTTCCCTTTAGCATTGCCTTGCTGCGGCTTCCATTCCAGCATTGCCTTGCTGCGGCTTCCATTCCAGCATCGCCTTGCTGCGGCTTCCATTCCAGCATCGCCTTGCTGCGGCTTCCATTCCAGCATCGCCTTGCTGCGGCTTCCATTCCAGCATCGCCTTGCTGCGGCTCCCTTTCACAGCCTCACACCACGAGTTCCCCTCGTGCTTACCCAAGTCATCTTTATTCCTGCTCCAGACCTTATCCTCGGTCCTTCCCTTGTCCTCGTGTCTGGACCATATCGGTGGTCCTTCCCTGTTCCCTCGGACCTCATGGTCATTCCTAGATCCCCGTCTCTAGATCTCCGCCTCATGCATGCCTCGTTCCCTCCTCGTGCATTCCCTCGGCCTAACCTGAGCCCTCCTATATCGTCCTCGCCTTCCCAGCTCCCATTGATTCACTCAACATGAGTCATCGCCCCTGTCTCTGACTCACTATTGAGTCCACCTCCTTTCTTTGTTGCTTCTTTGATCTTCCTTTCCTTTCTTAGAATACCCTTAGCCCTATGCTCCCCACGCATAGCCTTGGCTTCTCTTCTCGCACAGCCTACTTCCTATGCTTTCCCTCTTTAGTCTCTTCTCTCCAATTCCTTCGTATTCTATGACCTTCCTTCGCACAGCCCATGACTGGTGCTGTCCTCATTCCACACAGCCCTTGACTGGTGCTGTTCTCTTTCTCCTTTCTTGACATGGTCCGTGCCCCTTATCCTACACTATATAAACCCTAGTAGCACGTACCATGTTCCCTATTCTTGATCTCCCTGGACTTCCCCTGGATCCTAGACCCTAGATCTACCCCTAGTCCTTGTACCTCTTTGCAATCCTAGCTCCCTTCGCTGATTCCGAGATCGACCCGGTATATGATCCCTTGGCTGACACTCTACGTGTGCAGCCTACGTCCCCGCGTACACCATCGACGGCATTGGCCAAGGCCTCCCTTGTCCTTACCAGGGCTACGTGCGAGCTTACCCAAGCCCATACGTAACACATATCAATTGCCTCAATTGGGGATTTGTTCGAAAGAATCGAATTCCTTGCACCCAACTAACAAAGCCGATCCCCATCAAAAATGTCGACGGATCTCTAAATGTCAAAGGAACAATCCATTTTACCGCCGATCTTTACGTCACAATCGGGCATACTACCACCAAAGTTCTTTTCCACGTTATGGGATGTGGAAATGATCGCATCATTCTAGGATTTCCATGGCTTCAACAAGAAGACCCTGTTATCGATTGGAAAAGAAACCAACTACAGCTTAGACCAGAAATTGATCAATCGAACGATCTCGCTGCCGAAATTAAGAAAAACATCCAGAAAACCCAACAAGCCCCTGGATACTACAAAATTGAACCTCATCTAGTACGCCACGCCTCGATAACCCACAAATTCGACAAAAGACTTTATAACTACCTCGAAACAAACAATGAAGATTTCCTCCGACCCGAAGATCTTACCAAGAAGGCGGTGACATCCTATTGCATCAATCGCGTCATCAAAGAAGACAAACGTTATGTTTTTTGGAATGACCAATTCTCCAGCCACCTTCCAATGATTTATGAACGACTCGTTCCACGATATGATAGCGGAAGGATGGTTGGTCATTTATATGGATGACTTACTAATTTATTCCCCAGATAAAGAAACTCATGAACGTAATAGCAAACGCGTTCTTCAACGTATGACCGACCTCGACTTACATCTTAAACTAGAAAAATGCATCTTCGATACATCCGAAGTTGAATACTTGGGAATGGTTGTCAAGCCCGGTCAATTAGCAATGGACCCCGTCAAACTAGACGGCATCTCTGCTTGGAAAACACCCACTACTCTTAAGGAAGTTCGCTCTTTTCTTGGTTTCGCTAACTTCTATCGTCGTTTTATCCATGACTATTCTACTCTGGCGCACCCACTAATAGATCTCACAAAGAAGACAGTCCCTTGGGGTTGGACCCCGGCCTGCCAAACTGCTTTCAATTCACTCAAAATGGCATTCATGACGAAACCAGTTCTCCAACTTCCTGACATGACTAAACCCTTCGCCATTGCTACTGACACTTCCAAATGGGCGACCGGCGGTATTCTTTTGCAATCGGATGTTAATGGGAACTGGCACCCTTGTTCTTACCTCTCCCAATCTTTTGCACCCGCTGAGCGTAATTACGATATTCACAACCGTGAGCTTCTTGCAACCCTTCGCGCCCTTCGAGCTTGGCGCCACTACCTTGTCGGTTCCCCCAGGTCTTTACTGACCAAAAAAACCTCACTTACTTCCGCCAAGCTCAGTTACTTAATCGTCGTCAAGCTCGCTGGCTCTTGGATCTCCAAGACTTCGATCTTCGTATCGACCACATTCCCGGTGTTACGCGAAGCGTACTAGTGAGGACGATGAGCTAGCAAAGTAGCACCTCTACCACAAAGAGGGTGCACTTCCTTGATCTCTTGTGCTAGCAAAGACGAAGGGTTCTTGCCACACGAAGGCAAGGCTAAGGAGGACTGAGGTTGGGACTAAGAGTGACTCAAGAGTACGCTAGATTGCGCAGATCGAGAATGAGAAGAAAGTACAGTGGGAGAAGTACTTAAATAGATAGGGACGCGTAATCGTGGAACAAGATGGAATGAGAAAGAAGATTAGCTAATCTAGAGAGACGCGTAAGCATAGAACCTGATGGAACTCAGGAGAAGATTAGCTAACTACACGATTACGAGAGAAATCGTGGTAAAGAAAGAAAGTTCAAGAGGGAAGATAAAGATAGGTGCGATCGCCACACGAGAAGAGAAGAATATGATCATAAGAGTAGAGGAACATACCACTAACACGAGAAGGAGAAGGACGAAGGATGGAGAAGCAGTATGTGGAACGAAAGAGGAGGAAAATTGTAACAGCTAGCTCATCATCCCCACTAGTACGCTTCGCGTAACACCATCAACCATATCAAATGGATGACTGTGGCGGCCTGGGAGCAGCAACTCTCCAAGTGTAAGCCCATAGAGCACACCTTGATTCCTGCCCACCAAGCACACAAAACTGGGCCTATTAAGCACAAGCAGGCAGACCCAACGTTTAGTCAGCAGCAGCAGCAGTCTACCGCTAGTCCCTCTCATTCAGGCAGCAGTGCCCCCAAACCCTCATGAAAGGAGCATCGTGAGGGAAAGCAATCTGCTGGAGCAACAAAGAATCGGTACAAGCAGTGTGCCAATCAGGCAGCTGAACAAGCCACCTCCAATTTCTCCTTCTCAATATTAGTCAACACAGCCATCTCCTGCCAATTATCACACACTGCCACTGACTTTCATGCTGTCATCTGACACTTTTTTCAAATCACTGACCAATATTTTGAAACCGGCTGTATGGTACGCCGCTGATACATGCCATTACACACCCAACAACCTTGCCAACTCACCATGACTGCCACCAATATCACAGAGTGACCCACGCACTACCATGCACACACTCAGAGCAGCCCATTATGGGCCCCCGGCCTTCTTTGAAGTGCAGTGCATCATTGAGCTTGCTGACCACCTTGGTGTCCCTGTGACCCAGGTGACACTCAAACGACTTGACCTGATTGTCTCAAAACGATGATGGAATGCAAGCCTGGGGCTGAGTGGGCTTGTCCGCTGCCCCTCTTTTTTTTGTATGGACAGGCCCAATGTTGTTCCCTCTCACACCTTTGCCAACCGTCTCGAAGACATGGCATGGCTTCCTCTTGCCGACACTACCTGAATCAGAACACCCGATTTTGAAATGGTGAGTCTGGGAATAGGAGAGCCCAATACCTACCTCGATGCATTCTTCTATTATGTGGCCGACCCGCTTGATGAAGTTATTGAGCCAGATACATTTGATTACATCCCTCAGGTACCTCAGGATCTAATGTTCAAGGCAACATCATTGAGGATAAGGACCCTTATGGGTATTGTTACGTGTGGGCCGGGTAGGCTTGCACATAGCTGCAAGGTGACTAGGACTAAAGCTAAGACTGGGACTTGGAAAGGCCTCTTTGAAGGAACCTTGGCAAGGACTGATGTTACGTGTGGGCTTGGGTAAGCTCGCACGTAGCCCTGGTGAGTACTAGGACAAGGGGAGCCTTGGCCGATGCCGTCGATGGTGTACGCGAAGACGTAGGCTGCACACGGATAGTGCCAGCCAAGGGATCGT